>JAZGTK010006984.1:0-19971 GCA_036877625.1 Ambastaia sidthimunki | reverse complement strand
TAGTTATGGCCTGTTTATGTTGTGGATTAAGGAAATATTGTAGAGTAACAAAAATACTTAGAAATCGTTTATCAGATTGTAGTTTTTATTCTGTGTCATCATTCTCTGCTCAAACAATGTGATTAAAACAGATTAAAATTCTGTGCATGTCTGTAGTTTTAGAAGACTAATAATACAGTTATTATTGTTAATAATGATAATAATAAGTCATTATTATAAACTGTGAATCTGAATTTAGCTAAGTACTGTCATATTTACATCGGATTTAGATGGGATGGACTTATTTAATCAAACAATGTTATTAAGGTTAATGGAGAGATTTTGAAAGTGGGACACTACCTGGGTTTGCATTCAACTTTTATATGAACAGTTGTACAAAATGTGTGATTAAATAAAGTTTAGCTAAGTCTGCTTGTAACACAGATCTCTCCAATCTGGCTCAGACATGCCCATATGACGCAGAGGAAGAGAACTGCAGGGTGGAGCCACGTATGGTTGGTAATGACATGCAAAGCAATATGACACACAGACAGTCCTCTCTCTCACACACATACACATACAGGTTGTTAGTAACGGATTAATCTCATCACGCCACACCTGGCATGTCACAGTCTGTTCTACCTCTTTCCTCTATTTCTATCAGTTAAATGCCAATGTCTCTAAGGCCAAACTTCTAGTTTGCCATCTGTTAAACCAAGACCTCACACTGCCACTCCATTTGGAGTTAGAATTCCTGTGATCTGCCACATGGTTTGCCGTGTGTTTGGCCAATTTACTGTATTGAATGTTGCATGTGTCTATTTAATGACACTTTGGACAGTTAGAAAAATGTGTCAATTAATCAGCAGCCACTTTGTACTTCCAATATGACCACAGGAAGAAACTGATCACTACTATGTGAATCCAGCTCTAGGAACCTTTCTTAAAATAACATCACGGGCACATCTCATCCACTCAAAACTAAATTTACAATATGTCATACATGCACTCATTCAAAACACAAGTGAGACAGCTTGTTGAATTAGAGATGAAAGGACATTTGATAATCAATAGCAATGATCTACAAGCATGGATTGTATTTGGTTTAACTGGTTTTTACTAATCCACCTCAGTTCTGACTACCTCAATAGCAATTCCCATGTTGTTCAGTAATCGCTTAATGGATATTCCAGGATTGCGACTGTCTGTAAATGTGATTCTGACAGTGACTACTAGCAAAGTAATGACAATTTAACATAGTCACCATGAAATCAAGATTTACTGTTCTTATTTTGTATGGAATATTGCAGTGTTTATTATAAATGATTCATATGCCCTCTAATTTTTATTCAAAAACATTAACTTCCCCTACCCCCACAAATGACATCTCTTCATGACGTGTGTTTTGGCCTGAAGGCGGGACTATATTGACTGTCAAATGACCAGGTAGTTTCTATCCCTTAAACCTCCAATGCTAAACTTCAAACTTCAATTGCTGAACAACAAAATCAAATCCCGTCACAGCTTCCTTTTTCTGGTGACTACAAAAAACTACAGCCTTACAATCTTAATGGTCTATTTCTATACCTAGACTACAGGCCTGGTCACAGTCCCTTTCATGTCCCTTTTCATTATATGTATGAGTAGCTGATTCCTTAGAGTGAATATTCACACTCAGTCACTCAGCTTTGACTTCTGATGAATTTTGTGCTAGGATTAATGCAACTGAAAGCAAACCTACCTGTGTGTTAAGTGTGCATTGCGAAATGTAAAAGCAAATGCCAGCATAAGACTGGGTGTGTCGGAAATGTGTGAGACAGTAATGCCACATGCTGGAGGCATTTTCTGAAGCTGGGCTGGGCGTGTCAGCATGCGTAAAGGTGCCTATTATTTCATGGGAGTTTCATAAGGCATTATAATTATTCTGACACCTTATTCATATTCCTTTATTGAACTACTCTTGTGCCTGCACACTGCACATTAAAAAAACACGTATGGCAATAGTGATTAAATAAGATAATGGTATTTTATGCCCAGTTCCCTCTGGTATTTTGAATATATAACACTACTAATTAAAGATAGAGTGAAAGCACAAGGGGAGGCCCGCAACACGATCCTCTTCAGCTCGAGTCTGTTACAAGATACTGATATTTGAAATGGATTAGCCTTCATTTGCCCCTCGTAGTAAGCATACAATTACGGAATGCAGGCCACCAGCTGACGCTCAAACAACGAGATGACATCTGATCTTTTTCTGTGAATCACAAAGGCAAGCAGAAACCAATACAGTTCCCCGATAATACCACAAGGGGCCGCGTGTGCTCACGTAAGAATTATGGTTGTTTTTTAAGCGTTTTGGGATATGCGTATTATATTATATTATATATTACGTATATTATTTCAAGTTTCAACGCCAAAGTAATATGAATGCTGCTTTTTAAAATAAAAGTTGAATCCATAAAATTGTTATTTATTTGATAGGTGTGTTAGGTTAATATTGGAGTAAAAAAACAGACATCAGACTCTTATCAAATCACTTTTGATTTCCTGCAGTATATTGTTTTTAGGGTGTTGGCTCATTCATGATAATGCAGTTCTCATGCAGCTGGAGGTGTGTTACACTTTGTATGGAGTAACCACTCCCAGTACATCTGATAGTTCTCAGTTAGATGAATCTGCTTTCTGTTTATATAAAATCATCTCATGATACATGGACACCAGTCTAAAATATTCAGGTGATTCCTGCCTTCATTTATTTGCTAAAATGCATTTTGTGCATTTGCTTTTCTCCGTTTATATGAAATGAATTTAGGGATTAAGTGGAAGTATGCGTCCTAGATTACGCAGCTCCAGCAGTACAGCGTGTGGCACGTGACTCACGCAGGGACGCCACCTCCATAACGGGCATAGCGGCCCCGGTGCTGAGCCTTTAGTGGGCAATAAGCCATTCATACTTTATGAATGAGAACTGCCTTTAAATAATACACGAACAGCTACACAGAGTTTAAATTTGTTTCTGTTAATTCTTGTGGATCGGTATCACGTTTCCGTTTTGTGTTTGTACTACACATCTTGGTTATTTTTGATTGACAGGTCTGTTTGTCTGGACCTTTTGACCCCCCCTGCGATACAGCAGCTGTTTTGTGCATGTGTTGAACTGACAACAGTTGAAATACCTTCCCCCAACCCGCCCTGATATGTCCACTGGTGTGGCCAGGACATCCCTTCCCCCTCCTCACTCCTGTTCATTTGACTCACTATACTTGTTTTCAGCAGACGTGAAACCACTATCATTTTAAATACTTAAAAATAGACAAGTTATGACTTTACTCTGGCTTCAAACATTTACAATGACTCATCAGACTCTGCAGTACTTTGAAAACACTAAATGTTAAGTGCTGAAATAAAGGAACATTCCCCTATAAGAAAAGTATTAAATCCTTAAGTGTGACAAAGAAATTGGTAAATCAATGTTTTTTTTTATTCCACTTGTTTGGTGTTGGTGCCGTCAATAAACATCAACAATTTTCCACACCTGCCATTTGAAGCCATTTTAATATTTACATATATAAATTCTGGAAATTTAAAACACCACAAGCCCCTAGAACTACCCACCACCCCATGAACTGCACAGGATCTGCTTTTCTATAATACAACGACATCTTTAGCTCTTTCCACAAAAATATCCCCTTTCAACACTCAAGACAAAATCATTCGACGCTTACATTGTTTTTTTTAAGAGACCCAAGCATTTTGCTTTCTCTAAAGTTTGTCATTCAGTTTTAAAAACAAACAAAAAGCAGGGCTGATGCACGATTTTGTGGTAGTTTTAAGATAAATGTGCAATGACTAGAAACTGATACCTGAAATGGGAAAGGATGGAAAAAAACTATTAGTGATCTGACTTGTGCAGTCTTGCATTCTTGTAAAATTACAGAGACTGGGACAGCAATTACGAGAAGTCATTTTAATTTATTCTGACATGCTAAAAGGGAATAAATTACACTTTTATAGAACGTTCAGCTGTCAATTATTTAAAGCTGGTTCTGAGGGACAGTTTGGAGGTAAGGAGAAAAAAAAAAGTTACTTGTGTGCATGTGTTGTGGCTAAACGCTGGGGGGGGACACAAAACTGCGGTTGCCTCACAAGACCCAAAACTATATAGAAAAGAAACCCTCCAACACTTTTTGCATAAAAAAGAGCCACTAAACAGCAGCAAAAAAAAAACTGTTGCAGAGAGAAAGTCCCAGAGATATTTTACAAGAGGATCTGCTTTACTACAGGAAGAAGCAACAAAAAACCCTTCCCAAAAATTATCAGTTCAATACAAGGGAAAGACAACTCTATAAAACTGAAAAAGTATATTTTTTTCTGTTTAAAAAAAAAAGATATATGCATACAAAACAGTAATGGGAAGTTGGAGTGCACATATTTCTCAAGACAGAACATGGAGGCTATCATAGCAATTAGTCTTACGAATGGTTACCTTCTCAAATCAACATGAACATTTTCAAGAGAAAAACCCAGATCATTGATGCATATAATTGTCATCTAAGCAAGTAACATACAGGTTTAGTCGAGTGATGCCTAATTTGTAATGAATATGCTTCTGTGGAGTTTACGCTTTATTTTTTTTACTTCAGAATACCAAGTACAATATAGTTAATGCAGCGTTCTAAAGAGAAACCTAGTAGTCACTAGAAATTTGTTTTTTTAAATCTTCACATTAGAAGCTCTCTAGCACATATCAGCAGGCAGAACTGTAATTACCTTTTTAGAAAAGAAAAAAAAAACAATCCAATGTTTGCCATATAATTATTCAGACACATTTCAAACAATAACAGATTCAATGCAAGAGGTCTCGCTTTTCTTGAGAAAAAAAAATGAAGGGCGAAAAATGTGTCTCAGATGTCTCCATTCTGACAGAAGAAGAATGTCTGGGTTTATGCCACTCTTGGTGACGAAAAGATGAAAGGAGGGAGGGGGTGAAACTGTTCTGATGGGCAACCAAGTATTGAAGGACCCCAAAACAGCTTTCCTGAAGGAGAAAACTCGGGAAGATATTGGCATGTGCACAAATATATCCCCAGTGAGTCAACCATTTCTACAGTTTTCAGTTTCAAAGGAGGGGTAAAAAGTCTTAAGGAACAAGACAATAGAAAAGGCTACAGCTTTCAACTCCAAACCAAGCCTGCTCTCTGTGTGGATATAGTATATACATACCAATATATAGACATATGCAGAGCATGTTATCTATATATACCAATTACATATATAGTATATGAACAAAAGTTCTTTAACAGGAGAAAGGTTGCCCACAGTGCCTGGCAGGTTCTGGTGAATTTGATCCTAGATGCCGGGATGTGATTGGAAGGCAAATCCTGCTACGACCAACTCTGCTCTGCTTCATTACATTGTCTTAATGCTTAGAAACCTGCAAGAGACAGAAACAGATGGGAGAGATAGAGAGGAGAGGGTTAAGAGTTAGTGGCACAGAACTGAATGAGGCTGAGCTACTATAATCAATGTGGCTAACCCAGTCAGAACATTTTCAATCCTGAGAGAAAGTGCAAAGTCATCAGTCCCTCTCTGCAGTTAAGTCGAGACTTGCTGCAGAGAATCTGAGGAAAATATGTCAAACTTCGAGGGGCTCACAGGGATAAACTCCTTCATTACAACAGTCGGGGCTTACAATCTCCCCACATGTAGTCTGAATAACTACACACTGCTTTATTCTGGGGCTAAAAGGATTAGCCCAAGAGCAGCTAAGACTTTCAATAACGATAACATGGCTGTTCATTTACACACTGTCACAGCAGACTGACATTCAGTTCAACTGCTGCATAATCAGCAGATCTTAATGACCATACTGTGACTGACAACACACCCTAAAACAAATAACTAGAAACCTGTTTAAAACCCTGATAATTTTGATAAAAAAAAAAGAAATGTATAAATGCCATAACCTCATTAATGATTGAGTCATTCTATATGCAAAATATACATATAGAATATAAAAATATAGAAAAAACCTGACTGATATGTGACATATGTTAATGTATCCAGCATAGCACTCTCAGCTGTTGTCCACTTCTAAAATCAATCTGCTTTTGCCTCAGGCAAGCAGTGCATACAAATCAAACAGGATAATGGAGACTGGGAATAAAATCTAAACCTACAGTCATTTTAACATGGCAGTTGCATCATTACCAAGAAAGATCAATTCATTAAATTTTCAGTAACAAGAACATGCACAAGTTATATAAAGACATTTTAAAAAGCATACAAAAGCAGACAAAAGTAGAAGTTCCTTCAAACTAAATCCTTTCAGGTGTTGCATGATGTGATTCAAAAGCCTCAAACAAGTAAGAGCTGTCTTTCAGGTTCTGCTCATTTATGTCACTGCTTGAGCCATTTATAACTAAACCACAATTGAAAGCTGATCCAAACTGGTTGCCAAGTAACCAGACTGTTAGGTTTGAGCTGCTACTAGTTAGGTTACATTTAGATACTGCAGCCTTGACATTTCTGCAGACATACATGGAACAATGCGCAAAGGGTAAAGAAACAAAAGGAGAGACACTGTCTATTGAAAATTTAGGGGACAAGTCTGCATTCACTTAGCTGGAGAAAATATGCTGACTCAGCACTCTCTCTCTCTCTCTGAACCAATATCAGAATAAAGCAATGCACGTTTACATTCGCATGTCTCCACTGTGGATTCGTGCTGGTAGCCAAGAAACCAACAACAAATCCCCTGCAAATAAAGTTTCTCGAGCTCAAACTCCTGAGCCACTTAAATTCTTGGCTGTAGCTACATAGCAGCCTTCAACAGGATCTTAAAGAGACAGTGCGCTTAAATCTTTGGTAAACTTTGGCAAATCTCTGAATGTATGATTGTGGTGTCCATCCAAATGTAGCAATCATATTTCTTAGCAGGAAACATGTAGCCACAGTGTTAAAGGGGGAGGGAATGCAATCAAACTAACAGTGTGTACAATAGATTTGGCCAACGCCACCTCATCAGCAAGTGCTATTCTTAGTCCTGCCACTTTTAACAACAGTTGTTCTCCGCCTTAATTCAGGAAGAGCACTGAGAGTAAAACTTACTGCTTTTCTACATGTATTTATGAACATTCAAGGATGAGCTGTACAGGAGTGTTTAAAAAAATGCATAAGACATGCATAAGACTGCATAAGACATGTACAACACTCAGCCTAATGTTAGAGTTACTATATTTAAGGTCTATTTCCAAAGCCACATTAGCCTTTAAATAGTACTAAACCTCTGGACAAACGAACATGACTCTGATACTCTGAAATGGCAGGAGAAACCACCAGTTAGTATCTTTAAGATTAGAGCCCAAAACAGCATTAAGGATATCTACAATTGCAACCGCCATATTAAAACTTCTTAGTGGTACCCAATTTAAAATGGTGATTTTAGTATCACACTTATACTCCCTACAAAATGTGCAAGGTTGCTTTTTAATTTTATCAGACCACTCCATGTTTCAATAGACATTTAACAAATGTTCAGATGCCAAATGTAGGCCTACAAACTATTTTTAGTGTCTAGGCCAACTCCTAGTAGTGACATGAAGATTGTGTTGTTAAAAACCTCAATTTAACAATGAACAGTGATAAGCACCCATGTACAGCCCAGATTAGCCTGGATGATGCTGTAGTATAAATTTAAAGCATGAAAAAACAAAGCAGTGAAAAAGGGTGACGGCAGCATTGCCACCTAACTGTGCCCTTCTATTAAAGTCTAAATCATCTGACCAGGACTACTTATCTATACACACATTTAGTGTTAAACAGATTCCACATATTACTTAATATCACTTTCAATGGTCAACAGTTGTAAACAGTTCTGGTTTAGGAATTGTCATGTCTAGGTTTATAAACAATGACAGTCCAATAGCCACAACAGAAATTCAGTTGGAGTTCATGTCGAAAAAACTGGAAGTCCATACAGGCTATTCCCTTTGAAGAGGAAATCCACTAGAATCACAAAAACAACTGTTGAGTGACCACATCGTATAATTTTAACAAAATACACAAATACAGTTTCCCCAACACCAAACAGAGAACAGTACAGTAAGAATCAATGAGAAAATATAGAAATGATATGGTCTTTGTTAGTCTGTGGTTAGAAATCACTCCCACGTATCCATGTTTGTACTGTAAAGTTTATGACCATTATAATAAAGACTAAAAAGTGTTAGATCCAGGAACAAATGATTGGGAGAAATTTGTCAAATACAGCATCCCATTTGGAAAGGGGTTAATTCAAGGGATGGTCATTTGACAGTCCCAGAGAAAGATTAAAAAGCCAACCCTTCATCCCAGAGAAGAATAGACATTTTGGTTCAAAGTTAGTAGTCAAATTTCCCAAGGACGTCTTTGCTTTTGCAAGACATACCAATTGAATTTTTAAAAACTTTTTTGAGGGGGGGTAAATCCTTGAACTAACACAGTTTCTTTTTATTACATGAATTTTTGGGGGAGCGAATGTTCCAAATCCACTTTTTTTTTACTAAATATGCAAGCAATTGGTGTCTCTGTTTTAGCGCTGAAAACGTCGCTTGGATGTTTGCTACTAACCTTTCATGTTACTCTTGGGTTTGTCAGTTTGCTTGCCTGTGGGGGTTTGTGCCTGTTGCCCCTGTCCCCCTGAGGAGGCTGCTTGCTGTGCTGCTTTCTGCTTCAGCATGGTCCAGTCAAATGTGTAGTCATACTGGTGGTTTAGAGTTCTGAAAGAGACAGAACAGTGAGCACACCCATAGAAATCTTACTGCCGCAAAAACTGTACAATTTGTAAAATTTAAAGTACCTATAAGTACCATACAGTTCACAAGTGGAATGTGTTGAGAAAGTGAATTCCTTTTTCAAAAAATTGTGTCAAAGTCTGTGATCTCAGCCTCGGCTACAATTAGGCCAACTGTGTTGTTAGTCAAGACGAGGTAAACAAAAAATCTGCTGATTTTGCAGTAAATGCTGAAAAATGTCTGTGGATGTGCAGAACTGATCTGAATATGGTGAAATGTTAAACAGAGTTGAAAGTACTTTACTTTTAATGGTTGCTAAAAGATTATCACAATTTTTTTGCAGAACTGTGTGGAAAAAGATGGTGTACGTCTGGTTATGACGAGTAAGTGACTGTGTTTCTGGCCCAGTTTAGTAAATGAAGAACACTGGCAAGCACCTGAAGAGAATGCGGAAAAGCTGACGCAAGTACATGTAGTCAGGTGCCTCTTCAAACCGTAACCCACGACAGTAGTTCAGGTACATGGCAAACTCTGCTGGGAACCCCTGGAAAAAGTCAAAATGAAAGAACAAAATGAAAACGATCTCTGCAAAGCCACAGAACCAGTAGGTCAACTTGTAGGCCTACTCTTTTCAGGGATTGAGGAAATTAACAAGAACTTATTTTAGCATTACAAAGAATAAGTCCCACTAGCCCACTATCATGTCGTCCAGAACAAACATAATTCTTTGATCTTTGTGTATTTTTTGAGGACTTTTTAAGCACCCTGGCACTCAGAGGAAACATCTTTAGCATTTATGCTACACTGCTAAGTATGGTTGTGGATTTTAGCAGAGCCTTTGTGTCAGGATGTAGAATTTCACATACCTTACACAATACCTCGACAGGGGTTGACATCTTTTTTTCACTAATCTTCTCATACTTCTGTTTCTTTGTGGCAGCCTGTGGGACAGAAATGAAAATGTTGCAGGCTGGTTCTGACATGGCAGCTCATCTGTGTGCAATCCCACAGTGCTGAGGGCCATAAATAAACCAGATGAAAGGAGATTTACAGCACTTTTTCCAGGCACCACCTGTTAGCTTCTTTCACATTGCCTAGCAATCTTTAGTTTTTCCTTTCTAAGCTTTTTCTTTTTTCCCCTGGGAAACAAAATAATTCACAGACATCAAGGATGTTTCCCTTCTCAAATCCATGACATTAGGACACTTTTACTGATGTGCATACTTAAAGTGTTCTACATTAAAACCATACATGCTGATTTGCTCAGCATAAATATCACTGTAGATCTGCTTGACTTATTTAAAAACATGACAGAGCAATCGACAGAATTATTCGCAATCCTTTTAATCTACTACCTGCATATCCCAGTTAACAAAACTGCTTTCTATAAAGTTGAAAAACAAATTCTCTTAAAACAATCATGTTGTATATTATCTACCCTGCTTACCTTCAGCCCCTGCCATGGCAGGCTGGTTCTGTTGAAGTACATCAGCACATATCCTAGCGATTCCATGTCATCTCGACGACTGTTAAAATAAAACAGCTGTCATAAGTTTATAATTATATAGCAGGGCTGTAACCAAACGTAACGGATTAAAAAAACCTATTAAGACCTGAAGAAATGAAATGTGGTATACATAACTCACTTATTCCCAAAATATATTGTATCTGACCATTTTACTCAAAAAGGTACACTTGACACACTGCTTGTAACAATGCTTAAGAAAAGCACACAATTAACATTCTGAAGAGTTAAAAATGGGATTCTATGTGAGCTGTACAACACAGCAAGATCTTGTATTGGTAAAGAACATACTGCTATTCAGCACAATAAGCAGAATACAATCGGGGTGTAACTATTTAAAACTTAAAAATCATGGTATACCACCAATGGAACATACCACAGTACTCCCATGGCATACCAAACTCCCACCGCACTCTGCAACCCCAACCCAGCCTTGTTATTATTAACCTTGTTATGGTTATTATCTATTTACCTGCTATTGTGATAGTTTTTTGCAACTTGAAGCAAAACCATCAGTTGTGTATTCGTGTTTAAATTCAATAAAGCACGCAGCACTGGAACAATGGCCGCTCGCTCATAATACAGCAACACTTTTCATAAGAGAAAGACTTCAATCAAACTATTTTAGCTTATGTGTCACATTTATGCATATATTGATACTTTATTCATATAATGTCTTTTAACTTCTGGTTTACTGGAGAGTTTGTTAGGCACTGTTCTTTGTTAAACTGCTTTGAAATTCATGTCGTTCTACAATGACTCCTACAAGCATCCTCCACCCCAAAATTCATAAATCCCCTCATTTGAGCTTCTGACAGGGGAATTCCTACTGTACACTAAAGTTACTGTTTTCAAGTACCATTATGAAGTTAAAAGTGAATATAGTGTTCTTCAGCATTGCTAGTGCCATGCCATGAACCCTGCCCACACAGCAAACAGAACCAAACCGTAGCTCCCAAACCATGAAATGAACCAAACTGTGGCATTGATATATTGTTACACCCTTAAATACAACACTTTAAACTCAAGAAGTTGACACAAGAAGGGCATTTAAGGGATGCTGGTATATAGTTCTCACCTCTGCTCAATGCCCAAGTGTGCGTTGATGCTGGCATAGCGAGCTGTGCCTGTGAGATTTTTGTCTTCTCTGTAGGGTATGTGCTGTCGTGTCCTGTTGTCTCTGTATTTCTTGGCCAGACCAAAGTCAATGAGGAACAACTACAAAAACAAAGTGAAAAGAAAAACACAAACATTGAAAATTCCCTGTAAGAACTGACCCGAACCCACGAAAAATAAGGTTCGCAAAATTATTTTTCCATTTTCTTCCAGGTTTCCTGTGTGCGTCACTCTACACCTACTACTCGGACCTCAGAATAAAAGAAAATACATCAAATGGCTGATCAAGAATGTGATGGGGTCATTGTCTACAACAGAAGTAATAAGCCACTCAGATCCAATGCCCCACACATGCCTACAGGCTACAGCTATTTTTTTTTACTGAGGCAGCAGTTATATTGTAATGTATCTACTCAGCCATGCTGCTGTTTGCTTGGCTCAACCAGGGATTTAAACACTTATTTCCTCTTGTCAAGAAAATTATTACACCAACCATGCAATTCCATTTAGATGCTTCTATTGGGAGTCAAGTCAGGGAAAAACAGTTAGACACAGTCAGTGACCACTAGAAACTTTAATTATCCTCTTGGTCATAGACATTTCCTTCTAAAACCCTGAACTTGTGCTCAGTTAAAGTAGGAACATCACAATATTGCACAGACACCTGAGCAACACCTCCCAGAAATCAAATGTCAGTTTAAGGGTATAAAAAAACATATGCAACAGAAATGTTAAATAAGTGGTTTTAAATAAGTAAATTTTAAATAGCACAAGTACTTGGCCATGATTAAAGGATATCTCCGATATAGCAGAGCAACTGATACAGGAAAACCTGTGACTTATGAAGTACATACACAACATTTTTCATTTAGGTGATGTTTCAACCAGCATTTTACACCTGAACTTCAAAATTGAACATGAACATATATAGACTAAATGTTTAAGAGATCAACCCCATTAAAACCACAGCACCTCCTTTGTGTGCAACTGGTTGCATGCTAACAGCACTGTTACAAAATAGGGCTAACAGGTTCTTACTGGTGGGCCTGTGTGCCACTTTCATTAGGGCTTCTGTTAAAATGAAGGATGTTTCCTGTGTCTTACCAGTGGAACAAGACTGCATGTTTTAACAGGCACACAGTGAAAAGGCAAATTATTATCACAAAATCAAACAAAATCCTAGACTACAAAATGACAGCCGGATCACTATGCATTGTCTAGCTGCAACATCTCCACTGAGATAAGGTTGAGAGAAATTCACAATCTCAAGTGTTAATATACATCAAATACTATTTTAAAACTCCCTTGGACCAAGAACAATTTAAGAACCAGGAGAACAATTTACTCTATACAGACAAACCTAAAAGCTTTCCATCATGAAGTGCCAAGACCTTCATCTCAATGTACAAAGATGCCTGCGATCTGGATTAGGATTTCTGTTTAGCATGTGTGTCTGGTTTAATGCCAACAAACGTTAATGGTTACTGTTCAAAATAAAAAAGAACCAAAAATGGGAAAAGAATTCCGAAAAGCAAAGAGGGGAAAAAAGAATTTTGGGGGTTTATTAGAAGGTGGTTGTGGGTTCAGACCTGGTTTAATCCTGAGAAAGATGGGTCCTGAGAAGAACTAACAGCCAAGCTTCTTTTCCTCTTCCCCACTGGAGATTCTAAACACTGAACAGACAATAGAGGGTGCAGTGCATCAAACAGGATTGCTGACAACCGCACACGGCCAGCGCAGACAGGCAACACCAAGGCTCAGAAAAAGAACATGAGGAAGAGCAGAGGGAGGGGAAGAGAAAGCCTTAAGCAATTCTTCTTCCACCAGCAAGCGTCCTAGCTAAACGTCAGAGGAGGCTCTGCTAATGGCGAATATCTTCCCTTAAGCCCAGGCTCAGATACTAGTCAACAGTTTTTTCCAGACCATATGCAGGGCCTGCTTGCCTCATTGGTTCTTGTGCCAGAGAGGCAAACTATACATGGCACCGCTGGCCACCCAACCCAATGTTTTTCATCTCATCTATACCAATTGTTCCCAAGCCTGATTTTCTTTTTTGACTTTGCAATGGCTTTTCTTATAAACATTCTGCAGTGTTTAACTCTAGCTGTGCCATACAATAATTAACAGTTAGACTTACCCAAGCGTAAGGCAAACGAGACAATGGCACAACTAGGGTTAAGAAGGGCAAACTCTAAAGGCCATTCACTACAATGGGCACTTGTTTTAAAATTAGACATGAAAAGCTTTGAGAAAAAATGCAACCAACCAAAACTCAACCCCACCCCTTTAAACCCTTGTGATTCTATGAGGAGAGACTGATAAAAAATGCATTTCTTGTTTAAACTATGTTGACACATCATTGAATCACAGTAAGGAAGAGGCTAGAACACTTTGGCATTTGGAAAGGCCAAATCAGGTAAGGATGAAGCTCTGAAGAAACCAAAAAAGAAAAAAAGGCGTGCAGTTTAGGAGGTGCGTGACTTCACTTGCATGGTATTGCAAAAACAGTTTTAGTTTCAAAGACAAGATGGGACAGCTTCGGCGAAAGTGACGTTAAGATTTCAATAGAACAGCCTATGCTAAAGCAACAAAACAAGCTATTAGTTTATAATGGTGCCAGCAGAGCATGGTTATCCACAATGCGACAGAACAATTGTTTGAAAAGTGGGGGGCTAAGCTACGTGTTGGGTTGAAATATTTTTACCCTTAAAATAGACTGTAAAAGATGTCTTATAACTCAATTCTTTGATATGCAGCAAGCTGTATTTGGATCAAACTGCACTTGTTTGTGAGATATTGCTTGAAAAATACCAATGCATTAACAGCTCTCAAGTCCTTCCATTTTTAGACTCATGTGGCACACCTGTTGGCCTGCCATTCTTGGTCAAGACATGTCCACATACTTTACTCTTTCCCAAGCTAAGATCGTTATTCCTGAAGGGGTCTGCTGGGGGTTGGATCAACAGTGGTTATGAGATGTCAGGATGTAAGCAAAGAGCGTGAATAGTGAGAGTGGAGAGGGCTTAAGGGTTTGCAAAGCAATAAGATCTTTCCATAGGCCGGGTTCACTGCACCTCTAATCTACCTTTTCCAAGGTGGATGTCAAAACCTACACGTTTAAAAGCTGAACGTGTGCATACACAGTTTTAGTGAACAAGGTGACTATTTTTTTGTATGTGTATGTACAAAAATAAAAGCTTACGGCTGGCATTCACACAGACACACAATGGTAAACATTTATTCCAGAAAGCACTGCCAAAAACGGTAATACAGGCTTCACTGAGTTACTAGAATACCAGAATTTTTAGTTTTTCAACCAGAGCTCGTACTGGTATGTTATTGCGTTACTTTTCACATCATGCTTTAACTTTGCCAAATGTTGCCTGTCTGCAAGGGCTCAAAATTATGGACTATCTGAAACAAAAATCAAAATCAGGCAACTTCTGTACAATTGAATAGAGAAATAAAATGGTGCAAAGCACTTTAAAGACTTCTCGGACGGAGAAAGAAAAAAAAAATCCACAAGTCACATATCATGCACAAGTTCCATTTCATACAATCCATGTCCACAGCACAAACCATCAGGTGAAACACAGTAATTGCTAGTGATCTAAATTAATTTGTCCTTTGATCTCCCATTAAATATTTTTTGTACAACCCAGTCATCCCAAATCAGCACAGGAACATCAAACATAAATAAAGCCAGTGTTTATCCATGAGAAAGTGCCCATCATGAATAGAGAGTGATTTTTACCATCAATCATGATCACTAATCTCTCCAGCCACAGTGGAACAGGAAACAATGGAAAGCTGCAGATCTAACACTAACTGCATTTCATGATTAATTTAGAGCCAATCCTCCCCATCACTTTTAAAAGCATGACCTTGACTGTCTCGTTTAGAAAAGGAAATGGTAAAGGTTTACCTTATTACAGTGACGGCCAATACCCATTAAAAAGTTGTCTGGCTTGATGTCTCTGTGGATGAAATTTTTTGTGTGCACATACTCGATTCTGCTGATCATCTGTAAAAGCAAATATAAAAAAATAAAAAAACTGGCTAAGTTTAGACAACCGCATGACCAATAATGCTGTTAACACTACAGTCACCCAATCAAATCACACATTTTAGAACAATCATTATCCAACCAAATTACCCTTAAAATTATTTTAGAAATTAATAATCCTTATCTGGAACACACGACGGCTCAGTCTTACCTGATCTGCAAGCATTAGAACAGTTTTCATTGTAAATCTGCGAGAACAGAAGTTAAAGAGATCCTCCAGGCTTGGCCCCAGCAGGTCCATCACTAGGACATTATAATCCTTTTCTTGGCCATACCACCTAAAAAAACAGCATTACACATTGATCAGCCCTAAAAGATGACCTGCAAGACTGCATGCCAATTATTTAAGTAATTTAATGGGTGAAGATCTGTGCAGTTTCTTACTAAAGTAAAGAGCTGAAAACCTAACATGACAATTGCATTTTGGGATTAATATAAAATTCCCAGTTAAAGCAGCTTAAACTTAATTATCAATTACAGATCCTATTAATTTAGGAAGTAAGTTTACAGACACACCCTGCAGACAATGGCATCCTATATATTCAGATTGGTGACATGTGACTTGGTAACTGTGTGTAGAATCCATACGCTCAGTTTTAGCCATGAAAAAGGTGAAACTTTCACACTGCTTCATTCATGCATGCTACAGTTATTTATATTATGACACACCAAAAATTACCTTTTAAACGCATGCCTATTAATAAAACACCAATATGAATCACAGAAACCTCATTAACATCAACATTATCAACTAATCCCCCTCAACCCCTTCAATACATTCCTTAGTGGATGCCATATAACCAAAATGTAATAAAAAAACTATTAAAGAATTTTTACATTTTTTCTTGTGATGAAAAAGGCAATAAAATGAATCAAATGGCTTTTTAAATTTTTAAACCATTGGATACACCCAAAAACAAGCAGGTGGAGGTAAGAAAGAGTCCCACATATAGCCAACACACTGCTATAACAGTCGCCAAGCAACCATCATGCTAGAGAGTCTCCCAAACAAATAGGTATTATGGAGACAAGGTGTAGCAGTAGACTAGTGTCTGTTCAGTCCTCTGTGCCTGGAAACCAACATCTACTATTTTACAATAACAGTAAGAAAGGTACTTTGAACTGCCCACAGGCCTGCAATATCTCAACAGCAACTGCACCCATAATCACTGGCAATAACAATGCGTCGCAGAGATCCAACCTTACTTTTAA
Source organism: Ambastaia sidthimunki (assembly GCA_036877625.1). Taxonomy (NCBI): domain Eukaryota; kingdom Metazoa; phylum Chordata; class Actinopteri; order Cypriniformes; family Botiidae; genus Ambastaia; species Ambastaia sidthimunki. Next base: position 3,299 of record JAZGTK010006984.1, on the reverse strand, counting down.
CTGTAAAGCGTGATTTTTAGATGGTGCAAGCACATCATTTTATGGCCACTTACAATATTGCAATTGTAACTGTTCAGGTTTTATCTGAATTGTTCACTGTAAATTCGGTATTCAATACTGAATAACTTGTAATGTAGACTATAACTTATTACTGTAGACTTGTAATGTAGATTACAAGTCTAACTTATAAAAAAAAAAACACCAAACTTTCCCAAATGTTGTGCATTATAAAGTGCTTTCAGAAGTTAACTGCAACAGCAATCTGTTGCTTACGGAAACAACAGGTCTCGCTGTGGGATGCTTATTTCCTTTTATCAAAGCCAATCTAAAAGAAAGGCTAAACAAAACACCAGCATAGCCATAATTCAGCTGAATGTTTTCTCTCAAACCTACCTTTCAATAAAATCTTATAAATCATGCAGAGGTGTTGGTATGTGTTTTCAATAAAATAAATCTGGAAAATACCTTTCTGTGATTGACACTAAATAAAAGACTTTAAAGAGCCCACAAAGTGCTTTTCTTTCATTAGCAAGAGCATAGAGTGGTTTTAGAGAGTGTGGGGGAGGGAAATCTTGTATGGCAGGTTTTCCGAAGCTTTAGTTTACAGCGAAAACAGTCGTTTAAAGCATCCTTTCCTCTGGAACAGAGGAAAAAACAGCTTCAAAATAATAACAGGACACGTATTCCCTCTCAGAAGAACTCTTGAGTTGTTCCTTAAGGCAGGTAATAGTCCATCTGCCTTGCCATGCAAAGTTCAACCTATTCATTGTCAATAATTTAAATATTTGACATAAAAGCCCTTGAAGATTTACAGACTACTTTTATACTGCGTGCTTATAACAGACTGCTTCATCTATGCTCTTCTTAAAAACTGGTAAATCTATTTATTTTCATTTACTAGCACATCCATGCCAGGAGTTACCCAACTCCACTGCACAGGGTTGAAAAACTAACTAAGGTCTAAGAGTTCAGATTTCTTATCAGCCAAACTCCTGCCGGCATGAGATGCCATAGAAATGGACACGCAAAGGCAATATGTACCGTCAGTTTATTCATTTAAAGGTAGGATTCTCATATATATAGTAATTATAATTTGTCATATGGATTAAGATTACATTAATATCTGAGATTACAGAGAAGTTTAAAGATGTGAACATTTTTAAACACTGAAGAACTGACATCAGAACTAGAAGTTCATAAGTTATCAGCACAATCTGATTTGATAGAACCAAAGGGGAAACTCATCAGTGGTTCAAATAAATTTGAACGCAGATAAGACCTATTGCCTTTCAGGTTGACAGGTTTTCTAAAAATTGCTTATTCGCGAATATAAAAGATTAAATTTATACAAAAGACAGGGTAACAAAAACTGTATTAAAGTTTCCTTCCACTTAACAATATACCTGCATGAGAAATTAATCAAGAATAATATCTATACTTGCACAACCACAATTAAACTTTAACCTGGAGAGGACTTTTGCAATACATCTATAAAACTGCGTCATGTATCCTAGAGGACAAAATCACAACCTGAGCAAACACCCGACAACCTCTACGTTTAAAACCTGACTGTTATAAGCAAAAAACACAGCGCTATATGCATGTACACATATCTGCTGAAGCATCCGACAGAATAATAGGCCCTTTATATGCATATAAAACTTGGAAAAAAACGCACGAATCGTTAAATACTAGTTTGTTACAGATAGCGGTCCTCGCATGCCTTAATCACATTCAGAAAAGAAAAGCAGTCTCACTAGGCCCTGCAACTTTGTTTTGCCTCATCCGCCATTTTCTCATCGAGAGGGAGGACATGTTGAACAAACACAACAAAAGAGCAGCGGCCATTTCCCACTCACTGCTTACTCACTACTCACCAGTAATTACGCACCATTAATAATCAAACGTTATTCGTTACACTGTACATTACACCTTTATAAGAACAGTTAATGATTTTATTTACAATTCACTGCCATTTTAGAATAGAAACATTAAGAACGGGCTAGTTAGCCTGTCAGCTCTTTCGCTGTAAATGTTAAAACCATCGATACATAACCCTTTCAAATACATTAACATTGAACCTGACGAGTATTTTACGAATATGAATGTGTACTTTGTACTCGATTTTGGATCCTTTATGCCAGTCCCCCGACCAGACCAAACTAGTCCGGCTAACGCCGGTCACATGAAGTCATATAACGCAATATAAATTTAACATTTATCCAGAATTAATCGATTTATATGTACAAACCTTATGTGTGGGATCCCGACTCCTCCTTGGAGAATTTTGTACAACTTGCTTTCATACAAGAGTTGAGGATGTCTTGCTTTCTGTGACTCCAATTTCACAGCTACCTCCTACGAACATTAAAAAACAACTTTATTATTCTTCTGCACCAATAAATGGTTGTAAAGGCACGGAAAATAACTGTTGGTTCAGTATTTGATCTTACGCGAGGCCCGTATGTTACGCCGAGACAACATCTATCACCATTTTAAAACACATCTGATTGCTTCTCATAAATCAACACACATGCATCGTACAAACTGACATTGTGAAATAGCAGCTATATATTCGGAGGTCAACTGAATTGTACTGTCCAGTATCTGCTACAAAAGTCCTTCTTAAAAATTTATTTTATCTTTACCTCTCCATTTGTGATGTTGATTGCCAAATAAATGTCACCAAAGGATCCAGATCCGATTTTGCGAACAAGCTTGTACTTCCCACCGACTATAAATTCGGCTTTAGAGCCACTGCTGCTGGCCATGTCCTACAAAATCCGAGTAATACTCTGAAACTGAGTGAAAGGGTGAGGTTTTGGGATTTCTCTCACTTGAATATTCAGTCTCGTAGAAACAATGCTTGCTTGCTAGCTAGCTTAAAATGTATCTTCTTCGCTAGCTGTGTCCTCACAACGACGAAATGGAAATGATAACGAACATCGGCTTCAATTGGAGATCTGATGTTTTTATATTTAAGTAAAAAACAACACTATATCCCCTGAGGATGTGGCTCTTTATCTCTTGAGCAGTTCCCCGAATAGCTGACTAGCAGCTTAGCCTAAAAGGACACGAAGGAGTCAATGTCCTCGACGCTCTCGTCAAATCACCTCGATTTGAGGGGCGATTTTCCTTCTTAACGATATATTTTTCCACTTATGCGACTGTTCATCAAGACAACCGACGTTACAACGTTGAAGAAATTTGGTGAGTCGCTGCTTTCTTTTCAAAGCGCAACCCACTCACTCCGCCATCCTGTCCGTCTCTGGATGAACAGATTCTGCTGAGCTAAAGAG
>JAZGTK010006983.1:0-19972 GCA_036877625.1 Ambastaia sidthimunki | reverse complement strand
AAACACCAGTTAGCTAAGAGTCTAAAGTGGTCAATAGGTCACAGTTGTTTGGGGACACAGACTCAGGTCATTCTCTCACAGCTGAGGTGTTAAACGACACCTCTAATGGGTCACATTAAAGGCAAGTCCACTGGCCTGTTTTCTGTGTGAAACCTTAATGGAATTTCACACCAAACATGTAGCTGGGCTAATGAAGCTGACTAAACAATATTAAGACCCATCACTTCAATATGCTGTCATTGTCAATGGAACCCTTTTTTGACAAAAAGCCACGTTTGATTAAACTTCATGTTAATTTTATTAAGCATTTAAAAACATTTTTAGCATCGGTGCTGCTAGCTGGTATAAGCTGGGAGGAGCTGAACTAGACCTTTGCAGGTGCCCAAAACAGATTTAAAACCAAACTACTTTCTTAGAGAGCTTTTCTCTATCCATACTTAGGCTCTTTGAAGACGTGTGGGAGTTTTGAAGATCCTCTGTTTAGACTGGCACCTTAACGTGGTATCTTGAGAACTGCTAGGTGCTAAACCTGTGAGACACAGTTTACCGGAGTCTCCGCGACCTCTCTCAACACGAGTCAAAAGTTCACTTTATCAAAATACCTCAAGAGTGCTTTAGGCATGGAGCTTAACATCAAAACAATCAAGTTTGGATTGCTGATCTGCAGAAGCAAAAAAATTTTGCTTTTTGGTGGATTGGGATAGAAATACTCTGTTTATTTATATTAAAGGAACAGTTCACAAAAAAAGAAAATACAGCCATCATTTACTTTAATGCATTTCCAACGTTTCTGTGAAATATGCTTACGTTCAGTTAAAAATAATTCTGTGCAAAATAAAGCATACAGGTTAGGAAAGACATTAGTGTGGTTACATTACCCACTCAGCCATGTTTACTCATCCGGATATGTTAGGGCAAGTTTTGAAAACATCTTAGCTATCATTTTGAGTTTATGCACTTTGACATCTTCTTCTAAGGCCCCAGTTTGACCTTTGTGACTGTGTTCTTACCTAACCCTGATCTCAACCTCTGAGAACTGAAAGGTGCCAGGATTGTGGTGGTCTTTGGCACCTTCGAGGCCAGTGGGTGAGAGAGTTAGCATGTATTAGTTCACCACCAGAGTTCACCACAGTCTTGTAAGGCCCAGCATTCATACGTATTCATGATCTCAAAGATTTGTTGTTGTGTTTTAGAGTCCATGTCTTTATTCAATACCGAGGCAACTGGTGTCATAGACTAAGATTTAGGCAACTTTATCAGAAATGGTCTCTTCTTTTAACATTCCCATGGGAATCACAATGTTTTCTTTTTTCCCTCCTCTCGTGGTGTGCAGCATTTTGCACCCTGAGTGTGAATCAAAACAAATATCTCAGAGGTGTTGCAAATCAAGAGAAACATGACATTTCATTGTGAGAAAAACACAAGTATGTGTTGCCCAGCCTAAAAAAAGGCCAAATAAATCTATGGACATTCCCAAATGAAAATTTATGCTCACAAGACTAAATGGAATTCTCAGTTATGTCTCATTTAGGTATCAACCATGTTTCACATGTTTCTCCCAAAATTCCACAGCAGAAACCATGTTTTGCATGATCTTTAAACTCTTAACACGTTTGCTAGAACAAACAGCAGGACACAATATTGTTGTCATTTAATCCAAACACTTCACCCCACCCCACAGCTCCAGTGACGGTAAATGCTGAATAGCTTCTATGTCTAAAAACGAAAACCTCTCAACCAAGCGAAAAAGGATTCGGGTCCAGTTCAGATTCCCGGGTCGTGTTGTTACATCTTTAACACAGTTGCTGAAATCCCGGAACAGAACGAGCTGACAGGCAGAGAAGGAATAAACCATTTTTTTGCCACAAAGTTCAGCCAACAAAAAACAAAAACCAGGCAACTCAGAACACATAAGTTTATTTTTGTAATTAATAATTTACAGTCACAAAACAAAACATCGGAACAGAAAACATACTGTGGCAGCAAGAAAGTGTTCAGATAAATAAATAAAAGTGATGAAGCATGTGGAAAGAGCAAATACTTAGAAATAAACAACAGAATTTTATTCTTTATGAAATACATAGCAGAAATTATTTATTACCCCATGAATTCCAAGTACGTTTTTTGTACCTAGAAACGGTATTTACCCTTGACAGTGTTCCAGCTCTTTGGAGAAAATGATTGCTTGATAGCTAGAGTTAATTTTTTACTGCAATATTAGTCTTGTTTGCTTTTTTTAAAGTAGATCTTTTAAGTGCAAAGAAACTTAGTAAACCTTTGTTTTGGCCTGGTGAATGTATAGTACATTGGTAATTCAAAGCGGAGCAGTGATATAGTGACATGCACAGACTTGTTTACTGGTTATGAATCTTTATGTAAAAGCTTCATAAATTCTGACCTCTTATGTCATAACAGTTAATTTATGTGGGGGTCCCATAATTTGTGGCCCCTGCATTAGACATTAATGTAAAACTACGGTGATGATGTAGGTTAGCGGTGAATATGAGCTAACCTATGGTTTTATTTGCAGTGAGACATACATAAGTCATCCAGACAATTTGCTTCGTCAACAACACATTGAGAAAGACAAGAACGCTACTTGGTAAGTTACACACATGCAACTCAGTCAACAACAAGTACAGATATGTGGCCCTCAGAAGCTCAAGTCCAAGACAGTCAGTTGTTTAATTGACCGCTATCCGAGTTAACCACTTTTCCCATTAAGGTTTTCAGAACTTTACAGGATGCAAAATTATGAACCGAGGACATTGACAAAACAGAGAGAGCAATAGAAAGAGATAGAGAAAAAGAGCACTAAGAAACAACACCTTCAGTTTGAAAGACCAGGTAAAGTGGGACAAAAATACAACTTTTAAGGTGCACCACCTAAATTGGGCAATTACAGTAAACAAAGCAAAAAAGGAGAAAAATGTAAAATTCCAGGTAACGATTTCCACAGTGATCCAACAAACACAAGCTTGCATTCTGCGCTGAGCATCCGAACAAACAGGAACAACTGGCCAAGAACATTGAAATCAGTCTGATTGACACAGGACTCTTGCAGGACACAAATACATCTTTATTCAGCTGAAGGATATATTATAAGCAAAGGCAAAGGGTGAGAAGCTAGCTGCTTGTGGAAGGGCAAAATACAAGCTAGAAAATAAGAAAATAACTACCTGAATTTTTTGACCAAGAAATGGCACAGGATTGAGACTTTCATGATTTGTCAACACAGAATGCAATTCATTACTCGAATATGGGACTATTTTTTTCGGTGTAGGAATTTACTATAACACTCCCAGTAGACTTGAGCTTAGGCTGCAAATGCTCCAACAGGCTCCCTTATTTTGAAACATCAGCCATATTATATTAATGGATAAGTAGGGGTACAGTAGATCCATCCTTTGGACTCCATCTCTGGAGCCTGATAGCATTGTAATATCACACATTATTACGTTGAAGCACACAGGAATTTGCTATGATTTTGAACATCCTTAATCAATATATGGAGCAATATTTTCTATAAACCCAATTTTACACATTCCATCAGTTGAGTAACAGCCATATCGAATGGGATGGACCAATGTTTTCGCTTCAGATCTTCACAGCAAGATCTTCTCCCTGGTTTCAGGCAGTTTGAGGGCGAGCACTCCGCCACCAACCAGAGCCCCGAAGGACAGAAGAATAGGAATGACTTTGGTAATGCCAACGAATGAAGCGAAGATCGAGCTCCCTAATATAGCTGCCAACTTACAAATGGCATTTAAGACTCCAAACGCTGTGGCCCTGTAAAAGATATTGCAACAATGCCATGAAAAACAACGTATTATGGAAGCAAGAGCTATTAGCCTAAAAAGCTAAGCAGCTATGACCTCTTTAGTACTCATTTTTAAACTCAGTGTGAACGCTAGCGCGCTTGCAAATGCAATATAAATGACTTTCGATAAATGTTGTAGCTACCTTTTGGAAGCTGGATAGAGCTCCACGGTGATGACCTGGATGCCGTTCCACGCCGCTACGCTAACTCCACAAAACAAACACTGCCAGGCAATGATGGCTGCCTGACTAAAGCTCAAGAAAAGGAAGAAAGTGCAGCCAGCTGAGATTAGCATTGAGCCACCTGCAGAGAGAACCATACCGTAAGTGCTTTAAAAATACACAGGATGGAGTCTTTGTGTAGCAAAACACATTAGCTAGTTAGACTGCAAGCTACTTGCTGTAAAAATATAGATACTGGCTCTAAAAATAGTTCAGGTTTGTTGGTCCAGCTCACCTATTATCTTGATTCTTCCAATCTTGTCCATGAAAAGTGCTGAGATGATATTTCCAGGCAACACAGCTAAGCTGCCCAAGAAGCTGACCAAGTAGATGAGAACATCATTCTCCTCCTCATAGTCCAAGTGGCATCCCTTCCTGGTGTGCTCGAAAGTAACGTTCTCAAATGTACATTCAACAAACTTCTCCTTGTATAAATCTGTGGAAAAGATGGAGATACAGTAAAGCTGGGTTCTCTGGATTGTGGGTGAGGGCTTCAGGGGAAGGATCTCTTACCTGTGTCGTAGAACTTTGTCCTGATGAGGGTACAGTTCTCAAAGAAGGTTTCTGTGGATCTGATGTTCTCAAAGGAGCAGTCCACAAACAGAGAGTCTTCAAACTTCACAGACTTCATCTCGATGTTGATGAACCTACAAGAAAATCCATGGCACATTTTGAGATGCTGTTGCTTGACAGGTGTAAATGTTGCGATGTTTGTATCATGGTGTTCAGCATACGCACTTGTCGTTGATGTATTCTCCTTCTTTATGAACCTGATTTTCCAAGGAGAAGTTGAAATGAAATTGCTCCACCTTCTCTCTGTGAAACACTTTCAGCTTGGATTCATACTCCTCGTGCTGTAGATGTTTTATCATGTCAGGAAACCACACAGAAAGCCCGTAATAACTGAAATACACCAAATGAGATATTTTAAGGAGATAGTCAAGGTTAATTTTAATGCAGTAAGAAAAGCAATGTGTAGAAAATGTGTAGTTCTTAGAGCATTAATGAAGTCATTACTGTACTTGTTTCAAAACTTGAGACTAATTAGGAATAATTAGAAGAACTGGTTTACCTAAATGCCATTGTAAACCATATAACAGCCATTAGAAGAGTTGCAAGCCTCAGATCTCGACCAAAGAGTGACAAAACATTTTTGATGACCTGCACACAAAATATTTAACATTTAAATGACATATTGAAAAACGTTATTATTGTCATAATCCTTAGAGTGCTGCTACACAATTAGCTTTAAAATGTACCAGTTTGGTGAGTGTCAGGGTTCGAACAACCCATCTCTGGAAGGCAGTTCCAGTGGCAGTCTGTATCTCAATAAACTCATCATCCTGTGTCTTTGGAGTCTTGATTTGTGTTACCTGGAAAATATGTCAGTAGTCCCCAGTTTTACAGACTGACACAAAAATCATGATTTTGATCCTTATTTTAATAAAACCAGCTTACTCAGCAAACACAAAACATTGTCATAACGTTGGCTAAAGCTGTCAAAAAACTTTCTTGCAGTAATGTTAGTCAAACTTTTTAACATGATCATATATGAAAAACATTATTCTTAAGTTATTAATGGAACCTTTTAAAAAGTTACAGAATTTAAAAAAATGTTTGATCTACAAAACACCTGTATGTTTTAAACGTTCCCAGAACATTTAAAATAAGCTAAAACTGTTAGAGAACTGAGTTCTCAAATACATCAAACTCACAGTAAACACTCTCTCAGGTTCTCCTTTTGCTCTCCAGTTGGTATCATGAACCTGTTTGAGAATCATCCAGGCCTCGTCATGTTTGGCGTTCTGGAGTCAGAGACAGTTATTTTATTCATGTGTGATATTAATGTTTGGGATTGACAGTTTAACGTGTGAATATTAATACAGTTCAGGATTTAAACACTGTCTAAACGATTAACTAAATTAACTAAATGCGTTGCTTTATTTATAACAGCGTGGAGCACCGCGTCCTATGGTGCGTTTAAAATGCGAGCGTGCGTTTCCGTTCATTATTATGGAGTCGAGCGGGACGCTCGGGAGGCGGCGCTGCAATGGAAACGTGCGGTTTAAAAACCAATGGAAGCGGTTTTGATGGTAAACAGCGTCTGGATGGTTAACTTTCGACTCAAGATACAGTGTTTTTGTAAGTTACCAGAATTTAATGTTAAACGTCGCACAGGAGACGCGCATGCGTACAGTGCAGAAAGACAAGTATTATTTGATGCAACTGTAGTCGACTTATTATAGCCAGATGTGATATACAGTGTTAGCAAAGCTGTCACAATGATTTCAATTTTGACAATTTTGTGTAGTTACTGTTACTGTTGCCTTTGCATCCCTATAGGCATAGCTGAAATTTGGTAATATACCTCCAGCAGGAAGCGGGGGCTCTCTGGCATGAACATAAGCCCAATGAAAGCTGCTATTGCTGGGAGAGCACAGACCAGCACAAACACCCTCCAGCTGTGGAACTGGAACTCTGTGCCCATACTGAACCCCCAGCCTAAAACACAGACAACACAGTAAATGCATAATCGTACCATATAAGTGCATATAATTGTTTATGCAAAGTTATTAAAAAACAATGTCATGCATTTGGTACATATTAAGTTCATTAAAACATGCTTGAAACATTGGGTCCACAACGTCATAGAATGTTATTTTAATGTTGTGTACTGTGTTGTGTAACCTTTAGAAGGTTTATTTTGTGTCTATATACCATATCTAGGAATGATGCCCCATGCAGTGAAGGAGGCATAGATGCCCCCCATCATCCAAAACATGCAGAGCCAGCTGAGATGCTCCCCTCTCTTATCCATCTGCAGGAACTCAGAGAAGTACGAGTACACGATTGGGACGGAGCCACCAATGCTGTAAAAGAAACAGGGCCACATATAACTAAGCATAAACCCGTACAGTGTTGTTTGCCTCTTTTATGTGGTGTGTTATTCTTCACATTAATGCTCTCTGGTGCACCTCTATAAATAGCCAGAAGAGAAGAGTACTTTAAAATGACCTATGAAGCAAAGCCAGACCCAGATAGTCTGGGAGCTCCTTGTAAATCAGAACTGTAATTACCACCCCGATTCGCTCGGTTTAAATTGCCCTGTTGTGCTGAGGGAGGGAGCCATGGGCCTGAACATGCCTTATTTACACAAGGGCTTGACCTCTAATTAGAAAGAATGTGTTATTTTAAGAAAATTATGTGGATTCTAGATGGAGGGCAGACCTTTGTCTTTCTTATTTTTTACTTCTAATCTCTCTCTCTCTCACGCTTGCTCCAGCTCTTACCCGATTCCAGAGAACAGCCTAAAGAACAGGAAGAATCCGTAGCCCTGGGCGAACGAGGAGAAGAAGGCAGAGATGCAGTTCATGGCCAGGACGATGACCAGGCATTTCCGTCTGCCCACTTTGTCAGCCAGGCCGCCCCATATAAAAGCCCCAAACATCATTCCCAGGAACACTATCAAACCTGAGGAACAGACGTTGAAGCAGGTGAGACTGACTGACACAAACAGAACTGTGAATCTTCAAAGGAATGTCAGGACCAGAATGATGTAAGAATGTGGTTTGTGGATCCCTACTGTTTCCTATAAAAGAGTAAATATTTATTATAACTATGTGTGTGTGTGTGTGTGTATTTAATGGTGTAAGGGCCCTGGATCTGTAAAGTGAAAGCACTTGGGTTGTCAGGAAGACATACAAACTAGCGCCTCTAGGGGGCAGACATTCCCTCCTTTCCATGTTGTTGCAAAGAACCGTGATTCTCAACCCAGGTCCAGGGGACCCACAGCTCTGTACACTTTACCTGTCTTGCTTATTTAACAACCTGATCATCAGCTCATTGTGAAGAGAGCTTCATGAGTTAAAACCAGTGCGTTAGATAAGAGAGACAAAACCACTGGAGTAGAAATTAACACCCCTCAAAATAACGTGCTGTTTTTGAAATTACATAGCAGAATTAGGTACTCTTGGACCTCAATAGATTGTCACATGATCAGAATGATTTGAAGGTACGGCAGGTCCAGAAAGGGAAGAAAAAGGAACATCAAATAAGCAGCTGTAAGGTTAAGTGATTGCAATTAAAGGGTTTGAGGACCTGGTCAATATGAATGACTGTATGTGGCTGTTCAGAGGTTATTCATGTCACACAGGTGTGTGATTTGGCTGTCATAACACTTTCAGTGACTGTACTTGTCAGTGGGGGGGACTACTAAGAGGAATAGTGGAGGAACTCTTTCAATATAAAACCTTTGTTCACAGGTCTTAAAATGACGAAGAAAGCACTTTAGTGTTATTCCGGTAGATTAAGGGCTGTCAAAGGGTTTAGCCATTAAACACAAGTCAATTTTGACGCAAATACAATTTCTGAAATTATTACAATTGTACTTGATGAAAGAAGAACTTTGATATTATTCCAGCAGATTAACACTTTTTAAAAAAGCTTAGAAGTGTCAGAATTTGATTTGAATTACTTCTATCAAGATTTCATCATGAATCATACAAAGTTATATAAAGACTTTATATAGGAAAGGAAATTTTAAAGTCCTTTTTGTTGTTTGCTCCTATTTAACTGATGTATTTGTGTCTCCAGTGTAATTATTATTTTTCATATAAACATTAATATCTGTCTACAAATCGTTTAATTGTTAACAGCTTTTAACAAAAATATCTGAAAATTATGAATATAGCTCAGTGCCAGGACTGTCCACATACAGAAAGCTCTATAAATTTTCACATAATTACAGTTTCTATAATTCACAATGCTTTGCACAGTAATGTATGTTTCTTAAAGGAGTATTTTGGCTAAATTGATTACGGTTTAGCAATAAGAGTGCAATTCTCTCAGCTGTATGCAGAGGAAATGTATAAAAACAGCTCATAGCTGAACTATTCATAAACTCCATTGACATGCCTGTATATTATTCTATAAGTATACATGTACAGTATAGTATAGTATAGTATAGTATAGAGTTTGAGATGACTGCATACAGGGACACTTATGCATTTGTCTGGTCCTTTTTAATATCCTAAAAAAACATATAAGCTTTGCTTAAACTAGAACAGCATTATATCAAAGCTACAGTGTCACACAGGCATTGATTGTCTGGAGTACAGATGGCCGTGTGGTGGGGGGGTTGGTGAAAGAGTGGCAGCATATGGAACTGAGCTCCCATGATCCCCCACTGCTCAGCATGACAATCCTCCCAGAATTCCATTGGTCAACCTTAATCCACAGAGTCACGCAGTCGTGACAACATCTCTGAGCCAAAATAAGGGCTGAGTGCTTACCGTATGTTCTGTCATTCATTCTGTTTTGCCATTCAGATTTATATGACAAGGTTGAAGTGAGTATGGAAGTATGCAAAAACAATTATGAGTTACCCATATGTGTAAACAATGTGGCTCATATGGTGTTTGTTGACTAAAAGCAGACGTGGTGTTTGGGCAATCTGTTTAAAATCAATCTATTTTTTTTGCCTTTTTTGTTTGTTGTCGGCACAGAAATTACAATAACACTTTACAATAAGGTTTTGCACTTGCTGTATTTTTAACACTAGACATGTGTTTGTACCTTATCCATGTAGTGTAAGTTTACTAAGACAGTGTATGTTAACATGTAACAAGGATCAGGAATTAAAAGTGCATTATACAATGCATTAATATTTATTAACAATGCATTATTATTTACAGCATGTGTAATTCTTGGTTGATATTAAATTATAAATTGACCTTTTGTATTTCATTGTTAGATCGTATTAGTTCCTTATGCAATAAGCAATGCTAACACTTAACATTTAATATATTAGTGCAAATAAAATTTAACATTGACCAAGATTAACAAATACTGTAAAATTGTTGTTCACTGTTCGTCCATCTTAACTATTGCTTTACCTACAGTAATGTTAAAACACAACCACTGTAAAACTTAAATTGCACAATTTCTGTGGAGAACCTCATATTTCTTAGCAACATGGAAGCAAAGGAAGCTTGAATATAAGCTCATGGTTATGCAGTCAGAGGGGTGGGTGGGGCCGGGATTATGTATCAGCACAAGGTCAGAGCAGAGCCATCGATCTGTCGGCTGTTGTTGCTGCTGACTCAGTTCTTACTCTGCGACGGGTGTGCAGGAAAGAATGTGCTCACTCATTCTGGCTCCCTGACACTCACAAACAGTTTTTACCCTTCTGCACCCCGGTTCTGTTCACACATCAATATCACTTAACCACAACGGTCAGTTTTGCACTGTCACCTTTTAAAAATTCATTCCGATTTGTAGGTTGTGCTGGTCAGTGCAAGGTAGGCCAAAGTCTTTCAACCTGGCTTCCTGTTGTGTCTTATAAATTAAAGAGTGTATTCTTCAAAATGACCTGTGGACATAAGCAGTTTCCTGAAATGTCTTTCCAACACCAAACACATCCTTTTGTTCACAGTGGTAATTGCATATTTTTCAAGGCCACTTTTGCAGACTGTAATGTTGCTTTAATTAAAATAGCTGTATTAAATCATAAGTGGTTTTCTGAATAACTATTTTGTCACTCAAGACTAGTTTTTAATTTGCGTTTTGGCACCCGGTGTAAATGAAATTGCCTCTGCCATTATTTCATTGAAGTCAGTGACAAAGTACCAGAGCGGTTCTGTCCCAACTCTGACAGACAGTATATGTGGAGTATATTACAGAGAACTATTTCAGCCTAGTTTTTATTTGGACTTGCTTGGCTTAGCTGTTAGTCTCAGGATTAGTTTGGCTTTAGTCAGTTTTTGCTCAGGGAATCACAAGTCAGTTTCCACAACAGCTTTACTAAGCATGAGTAAATTGATGTATAACCCAACCAGACGCATCTCAAGCTTATAGTGCACCATTAGCTAATTTGAGAAAGTTCTTAATTGATGGTCTTTTAAAGCACCAGCTGGCTAATATTGACTGGATGCCATTACTCAAGTCTGTTTCAATTCACAAAATCACCAGGATTAATTAAACTGAAACTTTTCATCTGAATGTACATATGGAACAGCTTCCAAGGGTGGCATTTAATTCAGACGGTTTTGCTTGGTAGCTTTTCTTGTGATGAATAAAGATTTTCTGTGAATCATGGTACATTGTGACAGTTCAGACAGTAATTAATGTGAATTTTGCACTATTCATTTACCATATCTGGACAACAACTTTTGTTACATCCATAACAATTAGCATATTGTATGAAAACAAAATAGTTGCTGAGTTAGTGATAATTTTTGCAGGTTTTTTTATTATGATTAATAATAGCTTGATGTTCTGGCTACGTGTGCAGCATACAGTAGTATGTGAAAATGTTTTTACTATGGAACTGTAAACATTTTAAACACGTTGTCACTGCATTGCTTGTTTAGCCATACATAAATGCAGTTATTTTGCTTTTTTAAAGTTTGTGTCTTCATGGCAGTAAAATCAAAATGTCAAAGAATGTCAAAGAAAGAGATAGATCACAGTTTTAAATAACGATGCATTAAAAAAAAGTAATATTGTATTGTGGTACTGTAACCCAGACATCATTATATTAGTATAAACCAGGTCCTTGATGATACATAAAGTATTATATGTTGTTTTGAACATATTCAATATATAGGACAGTGACTTACCCAGCATTCCCTTCTCAGCGTGGGACAAACACATGTCTTTCTCTGCACTAGGCAACACCAAAGCCACTACGAAGCACTCGACGCTGTCCGCCATCAGAGCCAGGCCCAGCACCACAAACAGGGTCCACTGAAACCTCCCATGTCCACAGTCCTCCATAATATCCTCATACTGTTCTGCCAGCTCCTCTTGTTCCGATACAGCGTCTGCCGCAGTTCTGGCTTTCGCCCTTGCCGCCCTCCGGGCAGCCTTGACCTCGTCTGGGTGAGGGATGCCCTGGTACTCCCCTTCGTACATTTGATCCTCTTCATCGTGGCCTTCGGTGGCGTCGCTGGCGGCGTCTTCCTCCTGGGGAGGGTAGTCGGTCTGGTAACCGTAGCCATCGGAACCCTGTCCGTAAGTCCCATAGCTGTCTCCATCTCCTTGGTGGTAGATGTTGTTCTGGTAGGGGTCAGCCATGCTTTCGAAGTTGCTCAAACCAACACAAGACCGTCAGATCATTCACAAACACAGAAGGCTATATGGGCATAATCCTTATCTGCTTCGGTCGGCAGGGTGGGTGCTTTTTTGATCTGCTTGAACTCCAGGTAAAGCTAAAGAAATCTCGAGAAGTCCTTAAGTCTTCAATTAGATGGATCTCTTGAGGTTGACTGTGAAGGTGGTGGCTGATCACTTAACTACCTTTGATGGATTTTAGAGTTCTCACGGGGCCACATGCTGAGCCTGCAAATGGAAATGAACAACCAAATCAGTTAAATCTTAGATTGGCTAAATGCTTCGATATTACATTTACATTTTTTCACTTAACAGATGGTTTTCTCCACGTTGACAAGGCATTTAAAGTGCTGCCTACTGCATATTTATCAGTATGTGCGCTCCCTGTGGCTCAAACCCATGACCTTGGTGTTGCTAGCGCCATGCTCTACCAGTTGAACTTTGAGAACATCATGCATAAATAAACACTAATGACACTATGTTTTATTTAGTGCAATTTAATTGCAGTCAGTTTTAATAATTGTCTCCCTGGGTGTTTTCACATTAGAGCGTTTGGTACAGACTCAAATGTATTTGACAACATAGTTTGAATAGTTTGGCTGATGGAAAGCTGTTCTTAAACATACAAATTAAAGGTCTGTTTAAGTAGATTGGTAATTAGTTTGAAAGCAAACTTGGTTTATTTTTATAAGTGAACCACTGTTCACTGCTTATTGTTAACTGGAGTGGTAAATAGGTGCCATTAGTACTGGTTGTGTTGGTAACCCAAATGTAACACGGTTTGTAGTCAAATAACAGTGTATAAATAGACCTGTGGAGGCAGATAACAATCGCGTAGAAACACCTACAAGCACTCAACAGCTGAAAACCTTGACAACCTCCCACAATTTAATAGCTGTTAGCATTAACTGAGCATTATTTCTTTTAAGACATGTCACAGCACGCCACATTAATGTTCCTTTGTTTGGTACTAGAATTCAGACTGGCTGCTTTTCACACTTTTTTAATAGGCTTTGGCCAAATGATCCTTTGAGCTTTTGCATCTTCACAGCCCGTGAGTTTACAAATGAAAGCGAGGCTTGTCACGAGACTCAGAGGTCTTGTGTAATGCAGCTAATGAGATTGGTCTCACTCGACATACGGGAGTGTCTCTCCCCCTCAAGCAAGAGTTTCATACTTCTTGCTCCCACCAGCCCATATATTCACATCACCGGCAGGTCGAGAGCAGGCAGGCATGCTCTGAATGATTAGTACATGAGCACTTCACACCATATATTAATACCATCCATTCGGTTCGGTGTGACATAAGGTCTGTGGTCTCATTACACTGTCAATCCGTGAGTTAAGTGTGTGGGTTCACAGTTTAGTTCAACAAGGGCCCTGATTTAAATTTCTTTGGTCAGATCAAGAGGGCACAATGGGTGTTTTTATGAATTCTTAATTTGAATAATCGCATAATGAATAGTGAAGTCATAAACACGTGTCGGCTGCTGATTAATTTCTGTCTCTAGGCGGTGATGAAAACGATATGTATAGTCAGACTCGTCCCCTTTGAATTTTTTTACATTGATATTATTGATGGGCTTTTTATGGCTTTGATTAGACCAGATAGCAAAGGGAGGGCAAGGAATTATGGGAAACGTGACACGCTTTGGTTAAACGCTTTGACACATCCAATAAACACAATCAAGAAGTGATCCTGTAGCTCAACTGGTAGAGCATTTCGTTAGCAGCGTAAAGGTTGTGGGTTCGATCCCAGGAAACACAAGTACTGATAAAAATGTATACCTTGAATTCACTGTAAGTCGCTTTGGATAAAAGCGTCTGCCAAATGAATAAAATGTAAATGTACACAATGTTTTAGAGGCATGTATGTTACCTGGAACTGGCAATTAGCATGTTACTTTCAAAATGTGTGGCTACTTTTGAAATGTTGATATAGAAAAATGCTTTGTGCCCCTAGAATGTGAGTCTTGATTTATAAACCGAGAAATTAAACTAGTGAATCATTTATAGTCTAAAGTTACATAAATGCTACACAGAAAAAGCCAAAATAAAAATGTAAAAATCCTGCCTTCAAAAAGATGAAAATTGGTGAACCCAGCTAATAGGGAACATTTTTAGAACATTGGCTAATGTTCTCTAAAGGTTCTTTAAAAAATGTTCTTACAGTAACATTTAGTAAACAGAATAAAAATGTTTGAATGATGTTTTTGTAACCTGGAAATAACGTTAATACAATGTCTAAAACACTAGCTTTCTAGAACTTTCAAAAAAATAATATTTTTAACATTTTTGTTCTTTAATGAAACATTTTTTAAACGAAAATGTTCTTACAACCTGAAATTGTTAGCTGGGGTGTTGTCCTCCCCAAAAAATCCTGGTCTCCTATAGAGAATATAGATAACCTTTTTTTCCATCTGATGGGGAACACCAGTATTGTTGAAGGGATAAAAACACCTCTGGCCATCAGCAGTGCAGAAAATGAAATTTCCCATGGGAATCCCAAAACGTCCTATTAGTTTTTTTGGGCAAAATCAATTTGCAATCATTTTTGGAGGCAGTGCACACCCCTTCAAATTCCCAAGTCTTGTAAAACATTTCACTCCCATCTGTGCATTATATGAGAAATTCTTGGCAGAGTGTTTAACAGAACAGCTAGCGCTCATTAAATTAGTTTTTAGTCAGAGGTTGCTGAAGATTGATTCGCTTCTGTTTCACGCTGCTGTGTGGATAACAATGAATTTGTTTATTGTTCAGGAGAGGGTCGTGCCGGCTGAAATGCGCAGTTTGGCATTTTCTCAGCCTGCAGCATCTGCGACGCTGTGGCTCAAACTCAGTTAGCAAAGACGAGTGAAGGTGAAAGTTTCCAGATGGACTTTCTCAAAGAATCACTAACAGATTCCTGACACCTTTTGCAGTGAACCTGCCGGAAACGTTTGTCTATTTGTGAACTGATGCGAGAGGCAGATTTCTGGCCGTACTTTGTGAGCAGTAGTTACTATGACGATCCCAATAGTTACTATGACAATCGGACAGACTTGTGATGATTATGACTTATTATGTTATTCTGGCTACTAATAGATATTCAAGAAAGCAAGGAAATGTATAATCAATACTTGTAAAGCCCACTTAATACCTCATCTCTGCACATAGATAGAGGGACACTTTTAAATAACATGACGTCAATGAGCGTGCAATGTCTGTGATTGGGAAAATATTACTGGGCCGTCAGTCAATAAATCTGCCTGTCATGTAGGGGAGGAATGAAAAAGTGTGTTACAGGGTGTGTGTAGCTCATGTACTTGTTTTCTGTACTCTTGATGAATGTATTGCAGTATTGTGAGAGACACATTCACAAATACAGTAAAAACTCCTTAAACTTGTAATTGGCTTAAGGTAAAGTGTGAAATTTCTGTGTTGCTAGCGGTACCGATGTAATTGCAAAAGTAAACAATAAAAAATAATGGCCCTCTCCAATCAGCCGCTAGTTATGCTCAGAAACACAACAATGGTTTGAAAACCCCACAAACCCACCCTGTTTAGAGTTTTCAGGGAAGCCAACTTATAAATGCATTCCTTGTAGTTGTCTATCCAAACGAGAAAGTATTTTTAACATTATACTTTATATATGAAAAGCAGAGAAAGAAGTTTGATTTGCAGCTATTTTTTTGCATTCAAAAATAGCACCGCAGCGCTGTCGTCTTGGCTGAGTGAAGTCGGCACAGAAGAAGAGCTGATTTGTGTGTGGCAGAGCCTCAGGAACTTTCTGAGAGACATACAAACACCAGAGAGAGAACAGCCTGCTAAACAGAGGCTTCCAGCGCACTGAACTGCACCCAGCCCATGTCAAACCAAATATACCACACATGCATCAAACCACAGAAGCCTGGCCATGAATGATTCAAGCTGTTAGCGCTGTCACGTGGACTCCGTCATTCATTATCCATGGAGATAACAAGATCTTCGTTAGCGAGCAGGTTCTGCAAGCATTATTCGAAGCATAAAGATGCCGGATGGTCCAGTGGGATAGCATGGAACAGTAATGAGGGTCTGCTTAAATATTTGGAAGATGATGAATCGCCTGTTCTTCGATGGTAGGATGAGAGTCTCAGAGATGGAAGAGGGTCAGAGTGGTTTGTGGCTTGGGATCATGATGCATTGTGGGAAAGAATGTGGATGACACTGGTCATTTTTCAAGGCGTCCCATGATTGTTAGTGCTAGTGACAATGCAGTCGACCTATATAACAGACTTTAAAGTGTTAATGTGAAAAATAAACTGTGTAGATCTATGCCTAGACTTATATTTCATGTGAATTGGTCATTGTTTAATGATGATGGTCCAAAAATGACCCAACATACCTGAAATTACACTGATATACAAATCTGAAACCAGTAGCGAAAATATTTACTTTTGACAATTTCCTAAATTAAAACCAATTTTTAATTTTTAACCAATTTTCATTATCAACACAACAATTTGAGTGAAAATGAACATTTTTTAGGTTTGTCTCTCTTTTACTTTAAGAACACCCAGCACTGAAGGTGGTATGTACATAATCTGACGATCCACGTTATCCCAGCATGCTTTGGGGAAGTTCCAAAGAGCAGCTTGCATGCTTCAGTGGGGGCAAGAAAATCTGACCTTTTGTACAAAGGAGTTCACTTGGCAATGTCAGAAATTTGTTTACAATTGATTAGTGACCTAGAAATCTAATACCTTAACTTTGTCTTCTTAAATTATGGCATATTGTAGAAAATGTTTTGCGTACTACAGTTTGCAAAAAATGAATTGATTTGAATTGCTCTTGTAATTCTATGAGAGAGAAGGTTTATCGTACTCTCTGTGAACACCATGTTCTTGACATTATGCACAAAATGCCCTTTGCAAAAGTTCCAAGGCATCGCAACAAAGGAAATAACATCAAAAAGTCTGAAATCAGAAAATAGACACAAATGATCACTATAAAAGAGCTGATATAATATCTTCCCGTTTCTCTCATCATACCGTAAAGCTCATTACGGTAGACGTGGCGCTGGATGAGAAATGACAGGCTCTTGAAATGGCCTCTCATATCGCTTTCTTCTCCAAAATGGAGGAAAATGTCACCAAACTGATAGATTGTGGATGGTGGTCTGTGAGGTTTGTGTGTGCAGCTGATGAGGTAAAGAGGTAAAATTCAGGCCTGTTGCATATCTCAGTTTATCTGATAATCATGGGCTCTTATCATTCATTTGGGAAAATGAGAAAGGCGTCGGTTGGGCAGAGTGTTTATTGCTTCCTCTTTCGTAACTGGTGTGCATTTTTGTTCTGGGACTGTCTAGCCACCTCATATCACACACGTCACAGAATTTAACATTTAGTCTCTGTTTAATGTATATTGTTCATATTGTGCATAAAGGAACCCATAATGCCTTTTGTATACAGTGTGTTTTTGCTGTGTAATGGCTTAAATAGTTGTCTGAATATATGGTGTTGAAAGAATGCAATGTCAGGCAATATAAACAATATACAATATACATTAAAAGTACAATATACATTAAAAGCCTCTTTTAGTCCATTTTAATTAGAAATTTACCCCAGAATTTACTTTCCTAATACTTTTTCCTGATCTTACTATGCCCGATTTATCAATGCACATTATTTCATAGAAATCTTTGTTACAACTACCTCTAAAATTGCCTTTTAATTCTAGCTGATGTCTCCAATACCTCCTATTTTTAACTCCTATATCTGGCTCCACCTTTTAATGGTGGCCATTCACAAATGTGTCTTATGAAGTTTGGTAAACTTCATATAGGATTACAGGTATAGTATAGATGCTTTATAGGATCTATATGGGACATATCTACACACTAATAAATGCACAAACACACACTATCTGTAATACTTGTACTGTTTAAGAAGTCACCTATATCACACTGAATCTATTGTATTGATTTGAAGCTTGTCCATTTGCAGCCCATTACTCTTCCTTTAGTGAAACATTCAGCTTATAGACAACTCAGTGCTGACCTATTACACTCAGTATAATTGTATATAATTACATTTACAGTTTTATCTTTCTGGACCTGAATGAGGTTAATCATATTTGTTGATCATTTGAATTTTGCATTGATAATATCATTGCCTGTTAATCATTTGGGTTTATTAGTAAATCTCTGATTCTCTGGTAAAAATACAAGACTTTAAGTTCTTTGTTTTGTGTTATGTTTTTTTTTTTAAACCACAGAGCTGACATCCCAAAACATTATGCATGTATCTGGGCTATGTGCAGTTAGTCCCTTTGGTGTTGGATCTTTGAAACGCTGCTGGTTTGGACCTGAAATTTGGGTCGTAAGCAAACAGTTACGCTGCATTTTTCGTAAAATAGCACATCCTAAAATTTCAATAATCAAGAATGCAGCTAAACATGAACGGTTGGGGTTGAACAACATAAAAATATAAGAAGCCATTTTGGTCAAGCATTAAATTGAATGCACGTGTCTCCCTAAATATCCCTGAGATATTTGAGCAAGAAATTGAGACCCACACGTTTGTTCATGTCACATGATCTGAGTTAATGATCTGTGTTATCACTGACCTTTGATACGAGAGAGAGAGAGAAAGAGAGAGATAGTCAGATGACAAAGATTTTAGGGTGTGTTGAGTGCAAAACGAGAGAGAATCAGTTTGTGAGATCAGTTGTCTTTATGACAGAAGAGAGATGCAATTTAATCCTGCTTAATACTGCGGAAATTTCATTCTGTGTACCGGCCGCCAATGGCTTTAGATTACTGTCTCTCTCTGCGTGGAGAGCGAGAGCACATAGACAACATGAATAAAAGACTTATCCATCCTGTCGCTCTGTCATCTCTTTGTGTTTTATTATTGCTGTAGACGGCAGATAGCAGCTAGTCTCTCATTTGAGACTTTCACTGCTCCCTTTGAGAAGGAAATGAGTAGCTTTCTCTCTCCGTGAAAGGAAACCAGTACTGTTTGGTTTGTTTTGGTTCATTTAACCGACTGGTTTTATGAGCCCCTCACAATGAGACAATGAGCTTTAAATAAATGGATTTTGGAGTGTTTAAGCAAATGGGGGCTGGGTCAGTTAAAGATGACAGACAGCACATACAAACAGCTTATTAATATGTTGATACGGCTGTCACAAATGTTTCGAGCAGTATATCATAGTGATAAATAAAAACATTGACGTTTGTACAGACTGGTGAATTGTCATTTGCTGCGGTCAAATGAACTGCTTGATAATTTTATATCTCTTTTATAATCTGAGGTATTTCTGAGTCGGGATAAATGTAGGCCAGAATTTGATTGTATCCCTCAGGAGTTCATTGGATTTGTTAAAAGTGGGCGTTGCATACCAGAATGGAGCTGTATGGTTGAGGGGCGGGGTTTAAAAATTAAGACGGATTGGTGATGTCAACTTAAAGGGACAAGGGACTGATGAAAGATTGCACAAACAATTTTTTAGAAGTTAACAGTAAGAGTAAATTTATTTTAGGTTGCCTGAGCTAAAACGCTGTCTGTTTTAAGGAACTATTGAATCTTTCCTACCTGTTTGTTAGCCACTTCTGTGCAAGAAATATGCAGTAATTCAGCACTGTGACCGCACAAAAAATATAAGCAGCTAGTGTGAGTGCATTTATTTCCATCTCAACACATTGAATTTACAGTCAAATTTGTAATACGCACTTTATTTACATACATATATATACTTTGTTTTAATACATTTTGATCTTATACCTTCAATATGATTTTTATATTTACTGTAGCTTTGTTGATTTCACATATACATATATATATGTGTGAGTGTGTGT
>JAZGTK010006982.1:0-19974 GCA_036877625.1 Ambastaia sidthimunki | reverse complement strand
AGATTTTGTGATCCAAGTTAGATTATTAACCTTCATTTCATGTTATAGAGTTAAAGAAGTGTTCAATAAAACTCAGCCTTGTGAAAAGTTAGGGAAATTGTTCTTTTGTTCATTGAGCTACTGATTAAATTCATACTTTTTAAGGGGGTGTACTCATTTATGCTGAGCACTGTATATATATATATATATACACACACACACACACACACACACACACACACACACACACACACATATATATACATATATGTGTGTATATATGTGTATGTATGTATATATATATATATACACATGTGTATATATATGAATGAATATATGTGTGTGTGTATAAAAAAAATGTCTCAGTATTCTATTATGTTTTAGTGACACCCAAATGACTGGACATCTGCTGGTCATGTGCAAGACATAAGACATGCTGTCTGTATGACGAGGAACAACAATCTGATATACAACATTCCAATCTAAATCTATACCAGGAGTAGAACACCATTTACACATGAGTAAATCATTCTCCACAAAGTAAGCCACCATCATTTCTTTAGCTTTGTCTATAGAGATAACAGAAGAAAAATACTTTAGAAGTGATGTGTCACTTTTCTGTGCAGCAATAACCTGCTCACGAGTCAAAGGTAATTTTAGCAACTCAGTATTTGCCATGTTTAAGTTTAAATCTGTTTTAGGTATGAGCTGTTTCACAGGAGAAGTGATTGATTCAGGAGGAATATCATCTGCAAACATAGGTGCAATAAACCAGTCAGACAAATTTACTAGCTAAACTCACCTGTTTTCTGCGACTGAGCGCGTGTGACAGCGCAAGCAGGAAAAACATCTGGGTAGGGTGTAAATGCTTCTTCTGACTGACATAACATATTGGGCTTATCAATGACTTCTAATTCCGGCATTATTTTACCCCCTGCAAGTCATTCCCTAGGATGAAATGCACTCCTTTAACAGGGAGTGAAGGAGGTAAAGCCACCTTTACAAACCCGGTAACTAAATCACACATTAGATGTACATGGTGTAGAGGTGCTTTCACAAAACCCATTTCGATGCCCTGCACTAAGACACTGGTACCACAGGACATTTCTTCAGAGAACGGAAATGCATCTGCAAGAATAAATGACTGCGCTGCTCCAGTATCTCTGAGAATTTGTATTTCATTTTGATCATCAGGTCTACCAGTTAACGAAATTAACCCTTTAAGAAGAAAAGGTTTATAACTAGGATCAGGTATTTTTTCAACAGACACCACACCAGCAGATTCAAGCGTATTAACAAATCCAAGTGTTTTAGGCTGTTGGGGCTGCTGCTGCTGTTTGCGTTTCAGCGCTACACAGTCAGCTATCACACATGGCCTTGCTTAAGGCAATAAAAACATTCTCGTACTTCTTTAGGTCACGGTGGACTAAACTTTGAGCTGAGAAAGAACCCGTTATAGCCTTCTCTGTATGTACAGATGAAAATACATTTTTGTGCGTAAGCACAAATTCATCTGCCATTACAGCAGCATATAATAACGAAGTTACCTTCTGCTCATTAAGGTACACAACAACACGGTCAGGCAGACATCCTTTAAACTTTTCTAACAACATTAACTCCTTTAACGAGTTAAAATCAGTAACCTTGCTAGCTGCACACCATTTGTCAAATAGAATACCCTTTTCTCTGGCAAAATCAACGAAAGTCTGGTTTGAACTTTTCTTATGTTTTCTAAATCTCTGCTTGTATGCTTCAGGAACCAGCTCATATGCACGAAGAATAGCGGATTTTACAGTGTCATATTTTAAACTATCCTAACAAACTTCCTGAGCTTTTCCAGCTAACTTACACTGTAGCAGAAGAGACCAAACATCTTTCGGCCAACGGAGAGAGGAAGTAATGCTCTCGAAAGCGGCAAAGTAAGCATCCACCTCCGTCTCTCTAAACTGAGGAACTAAAGCAATGTGCTTACTAACATCAAAAGCATCCGAGGCTACTGAGGGCGGCTGCGCTACTGGCGGGACACTAGCGTTCTGAATAGGTTCGGCTGCACAGCTGAACCGTTAGCACTCTTCAATGCCTCCAGCTCAAGCTCTCGCAGCTTCACCTGCTTATTGGCCTCAATCTCGAGTCTGCATATCTCCAAACGCAACTCCATCTCAGCCTGACGCTTGGGCTTTTTCTTGTGCCTCCAATTGCAAATGGGCCAGGCAGACCTTCAGTCGGAGAGAACGACTCGAATGGCGGCAAGCCGCCTGCCTTGGACTCCGCCCCAGCAGCAGCTTTTTCCGCCTCCATGTCCGTCTCATCACCTGAACTAGGAGACTGAATGCCCGCTCCAAGAGAATCTGCGTCCCCACCAGTGACTTTGCCAACAGCACCAGGTACAGCGAGCACATTAAGAGGCCTACACAGACATCCTAGGCCTACACAGACACAGTATACAACACGTGGTATAAAACACGCAGTCAATCGCCACAGACACCAAAATTATAATTAATGCTTCGGGACGGGTTATTTATAGATCCCGGACAAGCCCCCAATAAATGTTACAACCCCAGATGTCTAGAGGGGTATAGGGTATAACATTTAATTTTTAATTATTATTTTTAGTGCAGGTGACGTATGACGACAACAACAACAAAACCGAAGTAAACTTCAAAGGTGAATTTAGTGAAAAAGTGTGCAGGTGCTCAGGTGGATAAAGTGAGTGGTGAAAATATATACAAAACAATAATAAATATATACAAAATGAAAATAACACAAACAAAGACACAGAGGGGGAGAAACGGAACGCGAGTGGCGCCAAAGAAAAGAAGCAAATAAACAAGCCTATCTCACGTTTATCGCCACTACACTAACTACCAAAATGAACAAAGAATGAACAAAAGTCTTGAGCGTCAATGACGCCCTAACTAAACTACACTATCTAATATTAACAAATTACAGCGGGTGGCACTCGCCCCTAACCTAGTGTGTCTAAACATAAACAAAAACCTACGTGTTGCGCAATGCATGTCACGTGACGTTCTTACCTGTCCGCTTCTCCACAAACCTTGATATATATAAGTACAACAGAGCGACGGGTAACAAACGGGACACGGGACACAAACAAAACAAGCAACACAGTAGCAAAATAATAACGAAAACAGAGTAATAACAATCGACTGAATGAATAAATGGTGTACGGGAGCATATAACGCTGCTTGTATGGACCGGCGGGCTGTTTTATTGTGGCAGGTGTAAACTGGTTGGACGGGAAGGGGGAGTGACGAAGCAGGATAATTGAGATTGGCAGTACTGGGAACCAATGGAATCACAGGAGGGACTGTAAAGTGAAAGACAGAGAACAGAAAGCAGAGAAGGACAAAAAAAACAAAACCACAAACACAGGAACGTAACAATATGTATATATATATATATATATAATGTGGAAATTGACAGGCAATCAGTGTAAGGATGACAGTATTGGGGTTACATGGTCATATTACTTAGACCTGGTAAGGACTCCAGCTGCAGCATTTTGGACAAACTGTAGCCGGTATATAAGAGAGGCTGAACAGCCACCTAAGAGTTCATTACAATAGTCCAGTCTGGAGGTCATAAAAGCATGAACAAGCTTTTCCACATCAGAACTAGAAAGGATGCTACGCAGCTTAGCGATATTTCTTAGGTGGAAAAAGGCAGTTTTAGTAATGTATGCAACATGACTTTCAAATGACAAATTACTGTCCAAAATGACGCCCAAGTTTTTAACGGTGTTGGATGAGGTAGGATGAGGTAACATTACATCCTTCTAAATTAAGATTGTAGTCAGAGAGGGTCTGTTTATTTGAGTGTGTAAAAGAAGAAAATTACGTATCATCCAATGTTTTGTCTCTGAAACAGTCTGAAGGTTTTGCTATGGGAGTAATATCGTCTGGTCTAGAAGTTGTATGTATAATTTAGTATCATCTACGACATTGTGACAAAATGCTCATAGTAAAACCATCTGCTATAGACTTATTGTCACGAATGCTGCGTGTGGTTTTCTGGAGCGAAGAAGAGAGACAATGTTGAATATCCTTTTCAAACTTGTTTATTAGAATAATCCACACAGGAAACAAGGAACGAGGAAACCAGGAACGTAGAACAACCACTTTCACATAACGATAACAACAGAGACCGGACAAAAAACGCTAAACAGAAACCAGCTTAAATAGGAATACTAAATGAACACAGAGGTGAAGGTGTTTAAACTTAACAGGAACAGGAAAACCAAATATGGGCAAAAACAAGGAAGAAACCAAATGGACAGATCATGGGGGGTGAAAACAAAGCTAAACAAAACACAGTCTGACAGGGGTGTGACACTTACAGACTTTATAGAGAATATATATTTTCCATATCAACTATTTTCTTGGATACATTGATGAAGCAAAGACTACTATTACTATTAAATACACAGTCTTGATGTTTGTTGTATTTTGGTAAAAAAAGTGAAATAAATTATATAACTATTTACTATAGAAGCTTATTTTCACTGTCACATCTGATTTCCAACATATAATGAGTAATAGGATATTTACAAGATTATCATGTTAATCTCTGCTCATGGTAAGTCATACGAATAATTATGTGGGTTTGTTTATTATTATTGTTATTAAAGCTTATTAGTAGTGCTTACAGAGCAAAGCATCACTATTACTATCCTGCATACCTCTTTTTCTGGACAAAACTTTTGTATGTAACTCATTCCACACAGTTTGTCATAGACCCATGAATGAAGGATCTAATTGACTGGCTTATTGAGGCAAGGTGTGCTATGACTTTAGAAGCAATTGGGTGTACAATGTTTTCACAAAAACGTCACAAAATTCAGCCCAATGTTAAGTCCATGGAATTTTTGGCCCATTTTTTTATACGCCCAAAAAACATTGCACACCCGTTCACCACATCTGAGAGCTATTACAGAGACAATTTAAGGCTTGTATTGCCATGGTCTACGTTAGTGAGTGGTTTCTCTGTTTATCTCTTCTGTTATTCAGACCTGGTTGCAGGCCCGATTCCAGAACCAAATCACTTAGGGTGCTCACTAACATGGAACATGGAATGAATTGAAAGGGGTTTGTAACCCACCAAACTAATATACAGTTCCCTTTCGATGGAATCCAACGCTGGGTCTGGTTTGATGCGATTTACGCGAATGTGGAGGGAATGCTGGGAAAGGAGACAGGATGCCAAGTCGAGGAGCGGTGAGTCGAGGGCCACATGGGATGGGAGTGAGGAAGTAACCCTGTCTTACTCCCTTCTTCTTTCCCTGTCCCGCAAACACTTAAAGAGACCCTGTGACGCTCCCTATTAGAGCTTTCTTATGGGCAGTAGGCAGGACAAGAAGCAGAGCATCACTGCCTGAGCTCCCTTCCTCCTTTTCAGAGCATAGCGTAGAAGCAACATGATGCCAGACGTAGGAGGCAGGAGCTAGGGTAAGGCGGACTGTGGCTTGTGCCCGAGTGAAGCTGTAGCTCCATCTCCCTCACTCCCTATTTGTTGTCCTGTGCAGCCAATGAGATTTGGGATGCCGCCCAGGATATCAGGGTAGGTGGCCCTTGGATGAGCTCTAGGAAATAGCTGTGCTAAGGAGTTGTTGCTTGTCACCGGCAAGCTCCCTTTTGCTGGCGGCTCTTTGGGTTGAGCCCCTGTCTCACTCTGGGTGAGAACTGTGATGCTTCCTTCAGAGCTTCACTGCGTCTCGTTGCCATGCCTCACAGGTGCCTGTCTATGTCTCCTTCAGACAAAAAAGTTGATGACACACTCTACAGGTGCCCTAATATACTTGCGAGTGCACCTGATGCACATCAGGCATTGCCGTGGGTCAACTGCATTTGCGTGATTAGATATGAGATTCAGACACCGGTCACACAGGAGGCGTTCCCCATAGCGTCAAACCAGACATAGTGTCTCATAACCAAGAAACGTTTTAAGGCATTATGGTATACATACAGATAACCTAACATATTTTAATGTGTATCTTTAAAAATTACACATTAAAATGTAACGGTAATATTATTAATAAATACATCCTAAGTGCTCCTCAAACAAAACAAAATATAGGTTTCAGTTTTTTCACAGCGATTTTCCCCTTACACATATTCCCCTTTAGGGGAATGGAAGGGTATGGTCCCAATTAAGAAGATTTTGTACATTTTTAAGTTAAAGACCCTTGCTGCCTGCCTATTGGTGCATTCTTACAGTAAAGTTAAGTTTCACGAAAGTGCTCATAAAACAGACATGAAACGATGAACTCCAAAATAAACGTTTTTAATCCAAATAATCCAAGGACAGGGCAGGCATGAACAGGCAACACTGAGAATGCACAACATAGCTTCAATAACCAACCAATGTGACTAAACATGAAATATCTTATAAAGACAACCAAATCAAACACTAACTTTAAACAGGTGAGACTAATTAGACAGGACAAGAACAGGAACTCCATATAAGGTCACACATGGGACAAACCAACACGACAGTCCAGACAGGGGTGTTACATTAAGTTACTAGCTCTATGAAGAATTTTGTTATTTTATAAGCAACCTTGTGCTCTTGCAGCAATGTATTAATTGGTTAAATTCTTATTAAATCTACAAAGTTTGAAAATGATCACTTTTGCAAGTAATTATTTTTTCTTCAGTTTGATTCATATTGACAGGAGAGACAGCAATAAGAATATTAGGCTACTGTCATTTTAAGACTTAATGCATTTTCAAAACATCAAACATGAGATATCTTTTCCAGCTGTTTATGTTCATAAATTAATACATTTAATACTTGTCTGAACTGAACTGAAATTTGCAAAGTAACTTTACTACAATGCAGCCAAGCGTGTGTGGTAAAGCAAGGTGGTAGTATTTATTTTTGCATGTCATATTTATACCACAATTAAAAAAGTAAACTCCGCTTCCATGATTTATGCTCCCTATATGTTCTCACAATGAATATTTCATCTAAGGGTGCTTTTACATTTGTTTAGGCCCGTAGAACCGAACCTGCCTCGTTTGGATTGTTATTTATTGACCCTTGCTGTCTGCCTATTGACCTCTGCCTTGTTTTTGGATTTCTCTGATTATTTGCTGCCTGCCCCGACTGCCTGCCTGTTTAACCACGATTACTGTTTTGCCTACGTTGCTACTGATTGTTTGTACTGATCCCTGCCTGCCTGTACTC
Source organism: Ambastaia sidthimunki (assembly GCA_036877625.1). NCBI lineage: Eukaryota > Metazoa > Chordata > Actinopteri > Cypriniformes > Botiidae > Ambastaia > Ambastaia sidthimunki. Next base: position 12,789 of record JAZGTK010006982.1, on the reverse strand, counting down.
TGTTCCTGCCTGTTGTAATAACCCCCTTGTGGATCCTCATCCTACTGTCTTTGAGCCGACGTTACAATTACATTGTGCTGCTTTTCTGCTTCAAAGGGTTTACATGATCCAGCAACAATCTATCTTCAATCTATCTAGTCTATCTAACAATCTGTCTAATCTATTCAGCAACAACAATCTAACAATCAGAGGGGTTATTATAGTTATTAATAGCGGGACAATAGAGTGACTATTATTATGTTCAGTTGCTTTGTGTCAGAAAATATAATGTATTCAATCAGTCAGGTACTCATTCCTGCGCCATAGAATGTCTACAGCCACAGACTGTGCCACTCAAAAGTACTGGTGTGATGGTCTTCTTTTTTAAATGTTTACATATAATAATACTTATCTGCTTGGTTACCTGTTAATTTTTAGTGTAAAATTTTCCCCCTCAGTTACATTTTTAACATTAGCATAAATTCCGTCTTGTAACAGCAGATTGCAAACAGCAGATAGAGCTGCAATCAGTAACTTTGTCATTACTTCCATCCCTGTTAAATTGTTTCTCTATTTTCTATCATTAACATCATGGCCTCTGCCTTGTGGTCACTTATTTATCTCATAATCTGACATGTCACTAAATCAGACCTTCAAATCCATATACATGTAAATCATTTAATTTAATGTCCTGCTTTCTTTCTTTTTACCAGTCGTATTTACGGGTATGGACTGCAGCTTTAGCATACCAGAGAAGAATTGGCCCTCCCTGTTTAGCCTCGTTATTATCCCTGTTATCATTGTTTAATCATTTTTATTAATTTTTATTTTCGTCCTTTTCAGACATTTTTATTTTCAAATAAATCTTCATTTTATTTCACTGTTTAATATTCCTGGATATTTGTCATTTGTACAGCTGCTTTCTAACAATGTGCCATGTGCCACGTGCCACAGCGCTTTATATAAATTTGAAACTTCAAATAAACTTGAAATGGGACCATACTCACTGTTTGTGTCATGGATCGGTCAGGCTCGTCTCCTAATTTCACACAGCGCACTGCGTCACCCGAGTTCTAATCACACACACCTGTTTCTCATTTCCACCAGTCATCACCGCACCTTTAAATACATTCGCTTTTGTTTCAGTCACTGTCCGGTCTCGCTAACACGTGCACTAGCCGTCACGTTCACAGACTCTCTTAAAATAGCGATTTTTAATAATACCTACCTCTGAACTTACCTGTTGTTTCCTGTTCATCCCAGTCCTGTCTAGGTGTTCCGTGCTTGTTTCCTGGAGGCTGCAGTTCTATGTGTTCTGGATCCATTCCGATAATCCTGTGAATGTGAACATACGGACTCAGTCACTCACCTGTGTTGTCTGCCTCCTGTGCTCACATTCATCATCTTCAATAAAACTATTGTTATCACTCACCTCCGTGTCTGTGTTCTGTTACAGAAGACCAGACCGCTTACCGAAGATGGCAGATGAACTAATCCAGGCGCTCATCTCCGCGCTACACCAGGCATTTCCACTGCTCACAACCACCACCACTACACCAGCTGTCACTACTCCTTCACCTTCCGTAATTGCCAGTCCCATGGTCCATCCAGCACCCTTCTCTGGCGTGGCGGAGAAGTGCAATGGCTTCTTACTACAGTGCCAGCTGACGATAGGGATGTATCCTCAACTTTTTCCTACTGATCAAACTAAAATATTGTTTGTAATTAACTCCCTAGCTGGACCTGCTCTCCAGTGGGCGGAGACCATCTACAATCATGCCGTCACCCAAACATTTAATCAATTTCTAGCTGACTTTAAGGAAGTTTTCGGTGTGCCAGCAAGGAGATTCCTCTGTGGGTGAGCAGTTATATCACTTGAAACAAAGAAATATGACAGTAATTCAATATTCTCTGAGATTTCGTACCCTAGCAGCTGCCAGTGGATGGAATGAGCAATCACTGATCACCGTCTACCGCCAGGGGTTGGATCCCAAACTGCACCTACAGTTAGCTGCTTATGATGATTCATATGGTTTGGAACGGTTTATTCAGCTCGCCATCCACTGCGCCCACAGGATGCTGTCTTGTACCCCACAGACCACACCAGCCATTGCCACTCCTCCCCAGCGCGGCCCAGAGTTAAGCAGCCCTCCATATGCACATATGCAGACTGAAACCACCCGCCTGAGCCCCACAGAGAGACAACGCAGACTGTCTCAAGGCCTGTGCCTCTACTACGGAGCTGGTAATCATCTTATCTTGGCCTGCCCTCTACGCCCTCCTCGTCCTGTGGTGAGTGTGATCCAACCCATTATTAAGAAAATGAACCCTCTATCTACTAAGGCTATTCTCAAAACACGTCATGTCTCTCTTCCAGTCACAGTTCTACTCAACTCGGGCTCAGCGGGCAACTTCATCGCAGGGAGCCTTTGCCGCCAGCTCCGTCTCTCAACCACCGCAACTGAGACCATCTACCAAGTCCAGTCGATAACCAGAAAACCCCTATGTAGAGGACATGTAAGTCGCAGTGTGGGTCCTGTAGAACTCCGTATTGGCCTACTCCATAATGAATCTCTTCATCTTTTGATTCTGAAGGACTCCACCATCAACATAGTCCTGGGGCGTCCGTGGTTGGTGCAGCATAATCCCGTCCTGTCTTGGAAGACAGGGGAGGTGCTTAAGTGGGGTGATGGGTGTTTCCCCAAGTGTTTCCCTGAACTCACTAGTCCAGTATCCCCCGTACAGGAAACACTACCCATTCACACCACCTCTATCGAAAGCCCTCAAGTGCACCAACCCCTAAACGTCCCCAGCTACTATAAAGCTTTTGTTGATGTTTTCTGCCCCAAGAAGGCCGCTCAACTACCACCTCACCGACCATGGGACTGTGCCATCGACCTACTTCCAGGTGAGCCAGTGCCCCGTGGGAAAATCTATCCTCTGTCGCTTCCTGAACAGAAGGCCATGGAGGAGTACATCAAGGAGGCCCTTCAACAGGGCTACATCGTACCCTCCACTTCCCCTGCTGCTTCGAGTTTTTTCTTCGTGGCCAAAAAGGACGGAGGGTTGCAGCCCTGTATAGACTATCGGTACTCCTGGAGGTTTTCCACCATTCTGGAGTCTGGATGAACATCGCCATCACGTTGCGGAGGTCCTTCAACAACTCAGGAAATATAACCTTTATCTCAAAGCTGAAAAGTGCTCCTTCTATCAGTCCTCAGTTCTCTTCCTGGGTTACATCATTGACAACAGTGGTATACATATGGACGAGGGGAAGGTGGAAGCCATTACCTCTTGGCCCATTCCCTCAACAGTCAAAGAACTACAAGGCTTCCTGGGGTTCTCCAATTTCTACCGTCGCTTCATCTCAAATTACAGCTCAATCTCCAGCCCTCTCACCAACCTTCTCTGTGGCAAGCCCAAGTCTCTGTCCTGGACCCCTAAGCCCACGGAAGCCTTTACCACCCTCAAGAAAGCCTTTACCACCGCTCCTCTACTGGTACATCCTAATCCTGATCTCCCCTTCGTGGTAGAGGTAGACACCTCCACAACAGGAGTAGGAGCGGTCCTCTCCCAGCAGCAGGGGACGCCAGCTAAACTCCATCCATGTGCCTACTTCTCCAGGAAGCTCAGCTCGGCAACTATAACATCAGGAATAGAGAGCTTCTTGCCATCAAAGTAGCTCTCGAAAGAGTGGAGGCACTGGTTGGAGGGGGTAGCGCATCCTTTCCTTGTCCTAACAGATCATGCAATATCTACGAGACGCAAAACGCCTAAACCCCGCCAAGCAAGATGGCCTCTGTTTTTTACGAGGTTCAATTTTAAGATCTCCTATTGACCTGGTTCAAAGAATGGGAAAGCAGACGCCCTATCCCGCATCCATGCCCCTGAAGAACCACCAAAGGTCCCTGACAGTATCATACCCACTAAGCTCATCTCCTGTCCCATCAAATGGACCTCTCCTCCAGTTGCCTCCGATCACCCCCCTGCCACTCCGCCGGGCTGTCCCCCTAACCACCAGGCTCGCCTCCTAATTTCACACAGCGCACCGCCTTACCCAAGATCTAATCACACACACCTGTTTCTCATTTCCACCAGTCATCATCGCACCTTTAAATACACTCACTTTTGTTTCAGTCACTGTCCGGTCTCGCTAACACGTGCACTAGCTGTCACGTTCACAGACTCTCTTAATATAGCGATTTCTAATTGCTATTCGCTATATTCACCTACCTCTGAACTTGTTGCTTCCTGTTCGTCCCAGTCCTGTCTAGGTGTTCCGTCCTTGTTTCCTGGAGGCTGCAGTTCTATGTGTTCTGGGTCCATTCCGATAATCCTGTGAATGTGAACATCCGCCTTTACACGCTGTCCAGCCATTCCATTATATACTATGGACTCAGTCACTCACTGTGTTGTCTGCCTCCTGTGCTCACATTCATCATCTTCAATAAAACTATTGTTATCACTCACCTCTGCGTCCGTGTTCTGTTACAGTTAGGCTGGAAAGGCATTTTCCACAGTACAGCTTGTACACCACAATACACCAAACACTAACACACAAGTTTTTAAGTAACCTTTAAATGACTCAGGCGTAAACCGTTAAAAGTGAATGTGTCTATAAAAGGTGGAACCCAGAAACTCTTGGTGGTATGGTGGAGCCGCAGGGTCGGAGGGCCAAGGCGGAGTACAGGATTTAGAGGCTCAAGGTGAAGATGAGGGATCTTCCAGCCATGAAGCCACTGGAAGCTGGCAGACCTGCAGCTCAACCACTGCACAGATGGTAGGCTGAGGGTGAGCAGAGGGGCTGTCAGCTGACAGTGGTGGAGTGGCCGATACAGCACAGCAGATAGGAGTAGCCAAAAGAGGGAGGGTGGGTGGGAGGGAAATCTTGATCTGGCATAATGATATCAGAATCAAAGTCTATTAGATCTCACCCTCAGTGCTTGTTCAAGTTCAAGTTTATTTATAAAGCGCTTTTCACAATGGCACATTGTTACAAAGATAGATAGAAAAAGATAGATTGAGGAGCAAATAATTAATCTTTATCGTTATTGAAAAGGACCCTGCCGAGGCTGTAGATGATTTGTTGAGTGGGATGATCACACCGGTGCTTTTTTAAGATTTATTAAGATTTATTTCTTAATAAATCTGATTGCTCTGCTCTCTTTCCAGAAGGTATACTGCCCCCTACTATTGTGGTCACTCCCGTCCTGTGGGACATCATGACCGAGATTAATGAGGCCCAGACCCATGAACCCCCACCTGCAGAATGTCCCAACAAACTTACCTATGATCCCCAATCATTACGCACCAATCTCATTACACAAACCCACTCCACTCCTAGCTCTGGCCATCCCGGTATTAATGCAACAATCCAAATAATTTCCAACAAGTTCTGGTGGCCCACCCTGCAATCCGATATCATTACCTTTATCAAAAACTGCAACTAATGTAATATCTCCAAATCCCCTCGCCATGCTCCTGCAGGGCTATTACAACCCCTCCCCATCCCTAAACAGCCCTGGTCTCACATTGCCATAGATTTCGTCACAGACCTACCTGCATCCCAAGGCAACACCACAATACTTACCGTTATAGATCGATTCTCCAAAGCCTGTCGTCTCATCCCATTACCCAAGTTACCTACCACCTTAGAAACAGCCGAAATATTATGCAATATGGTCTTCAGATTTTATGGTCTCCCAGAAGACATTGTATCCGATCGAGCTCCGCAATTCATTTCCAGAGTCTGGGCAGCCTTCTTTAAGCTCCTAGGAGTTAAAGTAAGCCTCACCTCAGGGTACCATCCACAGTCAAACGGCCAAGCAGAACGCCTCAACCAAGAACTTACCCGGTTCCTAAGAACATACTGTCATAACAATCAAACTGATTGGAGCCGTTACCTGATGTGGGCGGAATATGCACAAAACTCCATTCAGAAACCAGCAACTAACTTAACCCCTTTTCAGTGCATTCTAGGATTCCAACCTCCCCTCTTCCCATGGTCGGGCGAGCCCTCCGATTTACCTGCCATCAATTCATGGATGCAAAGAAGTGAAGAGACTTTGAACGCTGCCCATGTCCATCTCCAGAGAGCAGTCCGAAGAACCACAGCTCAGGCCAACTGGCATCGCACCCAGAACCCTCCGTATGCGCCGGGTCAGTGGGTCTGGCTGTCTACCAGGGACCTACGTCTACGCTTTCCATGCAAGAAACTAAGTCCCAGGTACGTGGGTCCATTCAAAATTATAAAACAAATAACTCCTGTATCCTTCCGCCTCAGTTTACCATCTCATTACCGGATCTCACCCACTTTCCATGTCTCTCTGTTCAAGCCCGCTGGTGGTCCCCGAGGAGTGGAGGTCCTAGAGGAGACCGGCAACCAGGGGCCTCCCTCCATCATTGTGGACGGTGAGGAGGCATACAGGGTCAGCTCCATTCTCAACTCCAGGCGCCGGGGTGGTCGTTTACAGTACTTGGTAGACTGGGAGGGATACGGTCCGGAAGAGAGATCCTGGGTTCCTGCATCAGACATCCTTGATCCTGCTCTCACTGAGGAATATCACCGAACTCACCCAGATCGACCAGCGCCCAGACTTCGTGGTAGACCCCGGCGTCGAGCTGATCCTCACATCAGGAGCCGTTCGCAGGGGGGGGGCTCTGTCACAAATCCGGTCTCTGTGGCTCCCTCTGACCGCCGCCAGCGGGAACCATCACGTAAATTCTAAAGAACTACATTTCCCAGTTTCTGACCGCCGCCAGCGGGAACCATCACGTAAATTCTAAAGAACTACATTTCCCACTACATTTCTGGGGCCTCAGCTGTTCCGCATTCGCAATCAAGAATGCTATTTATACTCACCGCTTCCTATGAACTGTGTGAAGTCTTGATTTGCCTTGGTGATCATTTCTGGGCGTTTTCCTGGATAGCCTTACCTGTTACTTACCTGTGTGTTGATTCCCCATTGTTTGATTGTTTGCTGCCTGCCTTCTGACCCGTGCCTGTTTTGGATTACTCTGATTGTCTGCCGCCTGCCCTGATTATCTGCCTGGACTTTGTTTACGTTGTATGATTATCTCTGATACTCCTGTTTGCTGGTTTCGACCTTTGCCTGTTTGACATTGAATTAACAATGCTGCACCTGGATCCCATGAATCCTGAGTCTTTGTTACAGTAACCACTAGTAATCATTAGGGCTCATAAATTGAAATTAAATTTTGTAAATCTTTTGATATATAAGAGATTATACTAAACAAAAAAACATCCTGTACAATTCAGAACTCAAAAGCCTTGTTAAAACTTTAAACTTCCTCTAAACTTACCCTTTCTAAAGCAGTATGTCAATATATCCACTTCTGAATTGAGTCTCTTTATGGTATTTACACATGTTGGCTCGGTATGTGTGTTTCTCGACATGTGCTGTTTCATGCACTTTGAAAAAGTAAATAATTTTGCAAAGCAAGGTTTAATTAAAGTTGTAAAAAGCCTTGATTCTCTTATAAGTCCACTTGCAAATATTAACTTTATAGGGAACTGCTTTATAAAAGTGTGAGACATACATTCAGTACAATAGCACTTTTGCAATATTACAATTACTTAATTAATTACAGCTACTTTAGCAATTGATGCTTATTTGATTCAGACTAAAGTATTTTACAAAATTCTCCTGAGCTATAAAGAGCAACTTCTGAAAAATATAAATTTCCTCTTCACGTACTTTACCCATCTGACAGATTTAAGATACAATAGGATTCAAAAGTCCAAAAACCAGCAATTTAAAAAAAACAGTAATTTCAGCATAAGTTCAATTGAAAAACAAACATGAATGAATATTTCCATCATGTGCACTTACCACATGCAAGATAAACTTAACACTGTCACAAATCTGTTTACAATAAATATGTGGCTTCAAAACTTCTATATTTCTGTGTTTAATTTCATTGGTTCAGTGTTATTTTAACGTAAATGCTAAGTGCAAATATGAGAGTGAAGGATATGTTTCGGGCCTCCCTCTCTGGAATGGTGTTGCCATGGCGAGGCTATAAATTTATGTCAATAAATGGAACAGGAAATGTCTCATATCTTCTGCATGCATTGGGTGATTTACATCAAACAACTTGCGCACTGACACCTATTAGCTCCGCCCCACAGGAAGTCGGCCATAATGTAGACATGGCTGTTGTGATAAGGTGACCAGATTGGGGAGGTCCTAAGATGGCGGAGTGAGAGGTGGTGTTTTCAGCAGGCTCTGAAGTAAAACTTAAAATTAGCCAAGTTATTGATCCAGTTTGAATGTAATAGCCCTATTTTATTTCCTAACAATTATGTCGGACCATGATTATAACTTGATGGCTCTTCATGAAGCCTGCGATGAAGACGTGATTGAGGAGATTGAAGTGGACCAGGCTAAGACCATTGTGGACAAGGCCATGTCCAAAAAAGATAAGGTTAACTGGGACCACACACTGGTAAAAAACAAAAAAACTAAAAGAAGCAAGATACAAGTCGACCATGCCAAAGATGACAAGGTACATGATGACCATGCCAAAGAAGACACGGTGAACGCTGTCCTCCGGGCGATACAGGAGCTAACCCAAAAAATGGATGACCAAACTCAGCGATTTATATGCTTCGAAAAGCAGATTAAGGCCAATTCATCAGCTATCGACAAGAACAAAAAAGACATATCTGAGCTTCAATCCCAAGCAGCTCATCTTTAAAAAGAGAATGCAATTCTGAAAAGTGCGTGTGAAGAGCATGCTCGCTATAAGAGAAGGTGGAATCTGAGGTTGATCGGCTTACCAGAAAAAGATGACAAGAATGTCCGGGAGACGGTCATCGGGATTCTTACCCGGATTATCCCTGTGTCGGTGGAGAGGCTGTGTGACACTGTAGATACCGTGCACCGGCTTGGAAAGAGAGAAAGTGCCGCCACCTCAAACAACGTTTCCAGAGTTATCATCATTCAGTTTGGAATGCGCGCGATTCGGGATGAAGTCTGGAAAAAATCTAAGGATGCTAGAGGCTGCAAAGATCTTCACATCAGCTTTAAGGAAGATTTTTCCAAAGAGTACAAACTTGCCCGTGCCAAACTGTGGCCGTTAGTGCAGGAGACCCGAAGGAGGGGGAAGTGTGCGTACCTGAAGGAGGGCTATGCGCTGATTGACAACAAAAGAGTGGACCCAGACTGACTTTTCGCACTATTGTTATTGTTCGTAAGGTATGTTTTTACCTGTATTTTTACAGGGCTATTGCAATTTATCACAAACTTTTGAGGCTAGTAAGGTTACTCATTCCTGCGCATCTTTTCTGTTAACTTTACTGTTATATCTGTGCGTTTATAGACTCCTTATTTTATGTGTTCCTTGTTATCGTTAAATGTAAGGGGATTGAATAATAATGTTAAACGTAAGGCAAGATTTCTTTATTGTAAGGAACAGAAGGTGAATTGTTTTTTGCAAGAGACACATTCTGAATGTGAGGTCACATGTTTTTGGAAACTTCAGTGGGGGGCCTACTTTAGCCATGGGACATCGCATTCAGCTGGGGTTATGATTTTGTTCTATAGGTTTCAAGGCTCAATTGTTGGCCATAAAAGTGATACAAATGGTCACTGGTTAATGGTGACTGTGGAGATTGACTGTGTTAAATTTATCTTGATATGTGTATATTGCTACAATAGCAAAGCCCTAAATAAACTATTTTATGCTGACCTATGTGTTAAGATTAACCAGTGGAAGGTGATATATTCAACGGTTGAAGTTATCATGGGGGGGATTTTAATTTGGTTCCAGACAACTCAGTTGACCGTCTTCCCTCTAGAGGGCACCATTACACTTTTGATGACATTTTCAATAACATGGTTTCAAATACAAATTTGACTGACTGCTGGAGGTTAAAAAATTCAGGTGTTAGACAATACACATGGTTCAATGCATCTAACAATGGACAGTGCTCCAGGTTGGACTACTGGCTTATTCCATTTAACTGGTTTGATAATATCTCTAAATGCGAAATCTCTACAGCTCCCCTAACAGACCATAGCTCAGTGACTCTAATCCTTACCATAAATAATAACAAGCAACCTCAAAACATAATATGGAAATTCAATAGTAATCTTTTGCTTAACAATGACTTCTGTGAAGAAGTTAAAAATCTTATTGGTGAGGTGACATCTCTAGATTCTTCACCATTAAATAAGTGGGAGTGGTTTAAATTTAAAGTTAAAAAAGCAGCAATCTTATTACATTGATCCCAAAGGCAGATAAAGATCCACTTTTTATTGATAGTTGGAGATCGCCTGAACAATGGCTTGACAAAGGTTATTAGTGAATGTCAATCTGCCTTTATAAAAGGTAGGACTATACATTTTCATTCAAGACTGATTCTTGATATGTTGGATTACAGTCATCTAATAGAAAAGGAGAGCCTAATATTATTCCTTGAGATTTATAAAGCGTTTGATTCGCTAGAGCACTGTTTTATTGTAGAAACTGTATGGGTTTCAGAGATAAATTTCGTAACATAATCAAAATGTTTTATTCAGATATATTTAATTCTGTGTCTTTGGGATCTGAAATCACTCCTAGCTTCAGGATGTCTAGAGGAATTCGCCAAGGATGTCCCATATCTCCAAAACGATTTATTCTAACTACCCAGATGCTCACGTTGGCTGTTGTTAATGATTTAAATTTTCATGGCATTAAGATTTTTGAAAAGGAATTTAAGATTAGCCAATTTGCATATGATACTGCAATGTTTTTAAAAGATAAAAGTATGGTTGATATTGCACTAAAATTAACTAATGCTTTTTCTGTTGCCTCAGATTTGTCTCTCAATATTAAGAAATGTGTATTGTTGCCTATCCACTCTTGTTCAGAGAGCTCTATTGCCTCAATAAATGTCCAGACTGAGGTGAAATATTTGGGTTTAACAATATCTAAGGATGATCGTAGGATAGAGGAGGTTAATATTGAGAAACATGTCGGTGATATGAAAAAATCTCTAAGTCACTGGCTGACCAGAGATCTCACAGTATTCGGAAGAGTTATTCTATCTAAAGCTGAAGGTGTGTCTAAGTTATTATATCCTTGTCACTCATTGTTTTTTTCTGACAGCATTATTAGCAAGGTGAATTCAGTCATTTTTCAATTTCTATGGAGAAATAAAATGCATTATTTAAAAAGGTCTCAGTTAGTTAAAGAGTATAAAAATGGTGGATTAAAAGCTTTAGATTTTGAAGCCTTGATAGGCTCATTGAGAATTACTTTTTTTGCTTGTTCTAACTCTATGTGGTTTCTGTCACGCTGTGGATGGAATGAAGAGAGAAATAGACAGGAATAACACAATGAGGGGTTTATTGATACAGGTTGATGACGAAACAAACAGGAGTGATAGCTTATCTGACGGTCCTTTGGAAAGTGATAGTCCAACACAGAATCTGAATCACAAGTCCAGGGAATTCGGGAAGACAGATGCATGTAGAGGTCGAGAGCTAGCGCTGGGGTAGTGAACGGTAGATCCGACAACGTAGAACTGTCAGAGTGTGCTTATATGCCCAGGAGATAATTGGAAACAGGTGAGAGTAATTAGTATTCAGGTGATTCAGATCTGGTGGTTGGTGCTTCAGAGGGAGGTAGCTGAGGTGAATGTCTGACATTACCCCCTCCTCCAGGGGCGGCTCCCAACGCCCTAATACGGCGCCGAGGGCGACCGCGAGGGGCCGGACGATCCGGGTGGCTCTGATGAAACTCGAGCAGGAGTGCAGGGTCTAGGACGTCCTCTCGTGTCACCCAGGATCGTTCTTCTGGTCCGTACCCCTCCCAGTCTATGAGATACAGGATCATGTCCAGGATCTTGTGGACGGTGTAGATTGGGGGTTGATCCAGGACTTCCGGAGGAGGGGGTCCAGCTTCAGCTTCGGCGGTGTCTGTGGCAGAGGGAAAGAAGGGTTTTAGGAGGGATACATGGAACGTAGGGTGGATGCGGTACCTGGGTGGAAGCTGAAGCTGGTAGGTGAGTTCGTTGATCTGCCTCAGGATCTTGAAGGGACCTAGATAGCGGGGACTCAGCTTGCGGCAGGGCAGTCGTAGCCGCATGTCCCGGGTGGAGAGCCAGACCTTATCACCAGGTTGGTATAGGGGTGTCGTCCTACGATGAGTGTCAGCAAAGAGTTTATGCCGGTGGACTGCCCGTTGGAGATGGTGATGTGCTGAGTCCCACACTCTCGCTCTCTCGAAACCAGTGGTCAACAGCTGGAACATTTGAGGGCTCCTCCGTCCAGGGAAACACCGGAGGCTAAAAACAGAGTACGCACTGAAAAGGCGTTAGGCCGGTGGTGTCTTGGTGCAGGGATTTCTGTGCGTACTCGGCCCACGGGAGGAACTTGCTCCAGCTGTCTTGGTCGTTGGAGCAGTATGACCGGAGGTAGCATCCCAGCTCTTGGATCTTTCTCTCAGTCTGGCCATTCGTCTGAGGGTGAGGAAAGATAAACAGAGATACCAAGCAGTTTGAAGAATGCTTTCCATACATGGGAGATGAATTGAGGACCCCGGTCCGACACGATCTCCTCAGGGAGGCCAAAATGCCGGAACACTTGATGGAACATGTGCTCGGCCGTCTCCATTGCCGTAGGAAGGCCTTTAAGAGGGATTAGTTTGCATGATTTCGAGAAACGATCAACAATTACCAGAATACAGGTGTTACCCTCTGAGTTGGGGAGGTCGGTGACGAAATCCACTCCTAGATGGGACCAGGGCCTCTGTGGGATAGGTAAAGGTACCAGCTTGCCTGTAGGAAGTTGACGGGGA
>JAZGTK010006981.1:0-19975 GCA_036877625.1 Ambastaia sidthimunki | reverse complement strand
TTCTTCAACTAATCTGCTTTGTAAAATATTGCAGGAAGCATCATAATAATACAGTGGACAAAATAGCCGGCCACCTGATTATAGAAACTGCATTAAATAATAGATAGAATATACAAAGTTTTCCTTTCTAATTGTTTAATCCACATCTAGACACACAAAAGAGTCAGTAAGAAAGAAGTGAAGCCAGTTAAAGTGGAACTCCAGGCATTTGAACAAAGGCATCTTTCTTTTGTTGTGCAGCAATCTCTCTCTTTCTCTCTTTCTCTCTTTCTCTCTCTTTCTCTCTCTCTCTCTCTGTAGGAGGTTATGTATATGTTGTAGAGAGGATCAGACGACTGATGGTGTACTACTGTAAATAACATTGCTCCATCCACACCATCTCTACAGCCTCTGAACCTCATGTGAATCACTCTGAGACCTTAGCACAATCTCCCACTGCAGGCGCAGAGATCCCATCCCTGCATCTGCAGATGTTTAAATCTCCCAGTAGAGCAGAATGAGGAGAACATGCCTTAGGTTGCCTGAATTTTGCTCAGATCTGGACCCTGTTTGTCCAGCAATATGAGTTATGTGTTGCTGTCCATCTGAAAGAAACAGAGGTGCTGGGGTGAGCTCTTAATCATGGGCACATCAGTTGAGGAGTGGAGGTCCTCCCTTACTCTACAAAGACACTTCTTTTAGTCCCCTTCCCTTCCTTTTCTTGTCAGGCAAATAGATGATGAAATACCAGTGAAATACTTTCAGTTCAAAGTGAAGCATTTGGGTGAAGTTTCACTCCATGAGAAAAGAAAGTATAGATGGATTTCATAATGATAGACTTGTAGAGGGTGGCCATTTTTGAAAACTACAAGGCATTATTTTATTCTGTTTAATTTGGGGCTTGGAGTGTAAATGTGTCTTGGGCTGCATCACAGATTCAGAATTTGAACCTATGTAGTCCACATGAGAACCACAGAATGCATCACAAACTTACATGCTAACCAATGCACCACAGCTCCAACAAAGTTTTTAGTACCAAAGTTTTGATGTGGATCTACATGACAACCCCTCTGATATTATAATGTTCTCTATACATAATCGTTTGGCAGCAACAATAGACCACTGCGGTATATAATGAAAATACTGGCTTTTCGTGAATGTTTAATCAGATTTCTATTTTCTTCATTGAAGCTGCGGGCCTCTGTGCGTCATTTGATCCAGCACATGAACTAATAAAACATTTTGTCTCTTCTCTGTCCAAATGTTAGCACAGGGACGGCCATATGTTACATGAAGATAAATCAGCCCTTATTGAGTGGCTGGTCTCCCAAACCATGCAGATTAGAGCATTAGAGAACTAATGAGGCTGCTGGGAACTGAGGGCCGATTCATGTTACCTTGAACTGCGGCTCTGTGTGAAACACAAAACAGACATGCCTCGCGTTGAAAACGGTACAGCGGCTGCTGTCGGAAATCAAACACAACAGCTTGTTCTTTTATGGTGGGTTCAACCTAATCCAAACTGTGCTTTTCAGTGAAGGCTCCACTGAAGGATTACAGCAGTGACAATATGAGTATTAAACTGGCCACTGACTCACTGGCTGACGTACATGTACGTTATTCTCAGTTTAGGTTTCAAACTCTTGCTGTTTTTTTTCCAAGTATGCTTGTCATCAAGGTTCTCCAGTTTTCTTCATAGCTTACATAAGGACAGTGCTAAAGTTCAACATTGTCCAAACGTTCTCTCTTTATAAACTGAGTTTTTAAAGCGTGATGAATATAGCACTATGGCGTATGTTTGTCTGTACCACAAGTATAAATCAATACATAAAATGCATTAGGGTCATTAAGTGGCTTTTGTCTCTCTGACCTTGTTTAAATATTCATAATCAGATGAAAGATTATCCTCCGGAGAGGAAAGGAAACAGACCATCACAGGAATCTGGGTCTATATCTGGCCAATCACTGTCCATACAGTTTGAACCTTTGGTACGGCTCAATGGATGTCTGCAGACCGTAAGACTCCTTGTCTTTTATACCTCCTGCCTTCATTTTATTTTTTTCTTCCTCCAATTATTTGTGGTGAAAGCTAATTCTGGCAAAGGAAAAATAACTTTGTATAAGAAAGGTTTCATTGCACCGGTATGAGGATATAACACTGTTTAATTTTACATTTGCATTACAGACTATTACACAATCTGAAATGGTAGAACGTAATGTCTGACTGTTGCATTATCTTCCCTATACTCTCCACTCACAAGTTTAAATATTTAGAGTATCCCCAATAAAAGAATCTTTCATTTATATGGATATTTTAGAGAGATGCTACAGATAAATACATCTCAATCCACTTTTGTTCAGCTGTCTGGTTTTAAGCAGTGAATATATCTGCCTGAGAGAGGTTACGACTTGAATGGCAGAGGTCTTACACTTGTAGAGTTAACGCCTCGCTTGTTACTTTCTGAGGTAAAATACCCACCCGTCTATCACCCTGACAGCTCTGACAGCCATTCAGAAAACCCTGAGGAGCCCCAGTGCGCAATCAAAGGCCTTTTATTGAAAGAACCCCAAACTAGCCTGTCAGGACGGAGGGGCGGGGCCAGCTGTCATGGCGACAGCCCTGCGGCGCAGCGGTAATTTACCCTGAAAGATCGAGCGAACTCCAAGATGCCGTAAGTTTGGGGCAGATCTTGCGATAATGTTAAAACAGAATATTAAACAGAAAGGAGTTTGTCTGGGTGATCGCCTTCATTTCGTCTGTGTTTTTTTCCCCTGAAGCAGAGCCATAAAAGAGGCATATAAATCAGATAAATCATAAGTTTTGTTTTTAGTTTCCTGCTTGTACCACTGGAGGACACTACTGTACAGAAAATGACTCCAAATGATTTTATTGTTACCGGATTTGAACGTTCGCAGATGGTCAACACATTTACGTGCATGCGTCGGTTTTGATTAATTTATTGTTGTAAATGATCATTTTATGAAGCTTATGTGATCAAAAGCAACTTTACATGCATTTTGATAATTAACAAAAACTAACAATTATTTACTAGCCAATGAAACCGTAGCAAATGGGGAACGATGGTAAAATATCATTTCCTTTAATAAAGCATTATTACCAATAAAGAGCTTGGCAGCTGTAAGCCAAAATTAAAGACGTCTTCAGCAACATCTGTTGTGATCATTTAAGTCAAAATTAATAATAAATAAATAATGTAGTGCATACATGCCTTTTTTTTTTCCTAAAGCAACCAGAGACATTTCTGAAGTTACTTCTTTATTTTAGTAAAAAAACAGATGCCGAGAGCACCAGCGAGTCTGTCTGATGTTGTTCATTAAAAAGACCCAGACCAGCAGTTTCATTTGCAGCACTGGAAGCTTTAGACAAGACTTACTCTGAATCATACAGATGGAAATAATAATGCAATTTCCATCAAAATGAGGGTGACACTAATTCTGCAGGTGCTGTAGGGTCGGGGTTAGAACACAATTATGTTTACATTATCACTACAAAGGTAATGTGTGAAGTGCTTCTTTCATCTGGTATGAAATTTCATATTCCTCTTTAAAATGATTCAGTTGTCATCATGTTGTGATTGAAAGAGAGCACAGTGTTTATATGCATGTTGTACCACACAGCACTCTTAACCACATGGGACTGTGTAAATACAATAAAGCAGGGGACATTGTCCTGATACTTTCTAATATTCCGTGTGTACATGTGTTTTCCTATCTATGTACATATTTCTGAACAATGCAATAAACCTCCCTGCACAATTCTAGTCAGAGAATTAGCATTCTGTCCAGACAGATACAAAAGCACAAAGGCAACAAAACATCCCCAGTCCAGTGAAGAGTGCATTGTTTGTGTGAATGTCAACAAACTTTCCACACCAAAACAAAGTGAATTTCAAATCAATTACAGCTTTTGGTCCTGGATCAATTGATTCATACTTTATCATTTACTTTCATTGTAAGGAAAAAACAGAATAATTAGAATAATCTTATTACATTTATATTATCATAAATGTGTCTTTGTGTTACTAAGACTACAGTCTTACACTTTTGTAATAACATGCAGGGTGAATAGATATGACAGAATTTTGTGGCCAATTTTTAGTGAGGAGTTTTTACTTAATTATTGCTTTTAAGTGTAGCTTCACGGCCATTATCACATACAGTTTGCTTGTAGACAGAACTGGTCAGAGATCAGACAGAGATCAATTATAAATAGAAATATAAAAAAAGCCTATTCATGTGGGTCTGCAGTGAGTTTTTGAAACTATTGCAGTTCGTAACATCTAAAAATAACTCCCATATTCTTCTTTGAGGTTAAATCACTTTTATATGAAGAATACTGAAAACATAATTGGGTTGAAGGATTAAGAATTTACAAAATGTTCAGTCTCAGGTCTCATAATGACATTGCTCTCTGGCCCTTTGTTTAAGGCTGTAAATAAATGCACCAAACTTTATGAGCTGATTAAAAACTAGAGTTACGTAACATTTCACACAGAATATGTGCAATTCTCTCAGATGAATTTTTCACCAGCAAGTCAAAGCTCTAAAATCTCTTTGATTGTGGCAGATATGCAGACAGGACAGGATGGAGGATGACGAAGAGATATTTGCATGTTTTTACCATGAGTTACAACCGTAATTGATCTGTGGATGTGAGCGTCTTCAAAAAGAGTCTTAGCTCTGGTGACATCACAAAGACTGTTCAGCAGTTTGGGTCATTGAGACTGGAGTCAGTGGCAGGGAGATGGTTTATAAGCAAGTTTTTCCCCTTAAGGGAAAAGAACATGAGCAACACAGAGACTTGCTTAAGCTGGAAGGCTTGGGGATTGAGCACAAGGTTCCGGCTGCATTGTTACAGCTGCAATATAAGCAAGCAATGGGCTCAAACCTTAAATCTAGTGGCTAAAAAGAGCCAATTAAAAGAAAGTTTTCTGTCAAGGAGGTTAAATGAACATAGTGTTTTGACTTTCATCACAGACGTGCAATTGTAAATTTCGGCTTGCAGCATGAAAAATTGAGCTTTAGAGGTGAAAATGTGCATACAGTACAAATGACTTTTAGAGGCCTGTGAGCTCAGAGAGGCATTTTGTATGTTTTGAAGTAGCAAAAGGTTAAAGATAAAATGTCAACATCTTTGTACAAAGTAATCACTTTTGACTTTTAACCTAAAATGTCTGGCCTTAGAGACCCTGTGACTTTTAATACAACAAAAGATAACAAGAGTTTCAAAAGAGAGATGAAAGGTAATGTAAAGATATTTTATTTTCAGCCCTAGTCTGTTGGATTGAGGGATATAATTAAATAACAAACACAGAATTTGACAAGTTGTGATCTATACAAACAATAGGTGTTCCTTTTTAAATGTACAATATATATAAATGTTATACGATGCTTTAATCTTGTTTGCCTAAATGAACAAAGCATTAAATCACAGCAGTAATATATTTTTGTACATCTTTTTTTAGTCCTGTTTCCATTGACCCTCACCCATTATGTTGTTATTGAAAGTATATTAAAGATATGAGAGAAACTGCTATTACTGTCAACAAGATTTATTTGTGCATACCAACCCTCCTATTCATTGCTAGATTATAAATTTGGTCCTTTTTCATTTGCACCACAGCAGCAAAATGAATAATTAATATTGCAATGTAATTCTTATATTACGTGTTTAGCAAAGCTACCAAAAGTTATTATGACAGATATCTGGACGCAGAAATGAACAATTTCTATGCAACATTAACTTGTCATTGTCAGAATTCCGGTGCAAATATGCATACATTAATGTTAATAGCTTATTTCAAAGTGGCGTTTTTTTTCCGTCAAATTGTTCTTCAAACATATTTTTAAATAAATTGAAGCATTTTTCTTCATGGCCCTTCAGTTTTTAAGCTACAAGTTATTCCACCATTGTTATTGTTGTTATTATATAAATAGCCTTCATTACAGATCATAGTCAACTCTCTTTAGCCTCTATCACTTATATTCTCCATCTGTGACCAAGACAATTACTCAGGATATTACATTCATATACATGTGAGTGCATTATTGCAAAACAGTTTTGATTTTAAAGAGCACATTTTTGTACTGTTATAGTATTGTATACAGAACTGATAATGTTACATTCTCAATACAATAGTTCTATAAGAATTTTTGTTATGCTGAAAAGTCTACCATCTTTATTTAAGCTTGAATTATAATATTCTTTAATGTATATTAGCAGGCATTAATTTACAGTACTGTGAATTCTCTCTTTTTGTGAAATACATGCTACATAGTTGTGAAATGAAAGCTAAAATCCATTCTGATTATTATTATTATCTGATTATCCTATTATTATATAATTAATAATATCCAAGGCATTTAGATGTTCTAGTGCCATTCTAGTTTAATTAACACTTGCAAGGGAATTTATTTTCATGGAAATGCATATTTAATTAAAGAAAAAGCTAATCTCCAATCTGATAAAAACACAATAGTTTAGAATAGAATTTTAGTCAAATTTAAAGTATAACTCTGCC
Source organism: Ambastaia sidthimunki (assembly GCA_036877625.1). Taxonomy (NCBI): domain Eukaryota; kingdom Metazoa; phylum Chordata; class Actinopteri; order Cypriniformes; family Botiidae; genus Ambastaia; species Ambastaia sidthimunki. Next base: position 13,454 of record JAZGTK010006981.1, on the reverse strand, counting down.
CACAACCCCATTTGTTATGTGCGAGTTAAACATTAATGCAAAAAGCTTCAGTTTCCTTCTTTAACGTATATTAACATTAAAATCATTTCAAGCTTTGAAATATATTCTCTCAGAGAATAATGTGGTATGTTAGTTGGTAAATGAGTTGAGAAATGGTTGTGAATAGAAATACTCTGAGCTGAAACCCACAGAACTGAAGTTATTCTGACCCTCATTCTCTCTTGCTTTAAAGCCTCAGGAAAGCAGCAGTCCCTGTTGAATAATAGATTACAGAGAGCAGCGCTCACTGCAGCCATCCACTCAGCTTTTGTATCAGTTGGCCTGTCCAGCACAAAGCCTCTCTCTCTCTCTCTCTCTCTCAGCAAAATCACCTTCTAACCTCATTAAAAGACAACTTCAAACACTTGCTTTCATCAGTCCTCACATTTTCACCCCGGCCAAATATTTATGCATATTCAGCTTTACATAAGCTGTGCTTACTGTTTGTGTTCTTGGCATGTTATTACTGAAAAAACATTAAAACATTATGTCTGTTATGTAAAGCTCATATGTATGAAAGGCTGTAGAATGAGCTATGAACTGATTAGTGATTTGTTCCCAATTTTCAGCGGAATGATAAAATAACCACAATATGTGACAGGTTTATTTGTTTTAGTTGATCAAGATATAAAACAGCAGATGATCGCATGTGTTCACAGTGTTCTTTATTTACAAAACAGCCTGAGAAAAATGACCAGCAACGAGCCTGGCAAAAAAGACCCTGTGCACCCCTTTAAAACTACAGAGTCATTCAGAGTCATTTGTTTGGCATTCAATATGATCCATTGAAAGAACAGGATGAAAGTCTTTAGGTTTCTAAAGACTTATTGAGGCACCTAGTATGACACAGTATATGAACATTTTATGTTAGCTAATAAAATATAAAAGCTATTTCTGTTTCTGACCTTACTCTTCAGGGTATGAATATAAATGTTTTTTTTTATTGAAATGTCGAGCCAAAATAAATGAATGCAAAAATAATTACATTTCAGTTGAATAAGGCAGACAGACTCAAGTGAAGCAGCACATAATCTAATGTGTGTGCAGACTGATAAACACTGATAGCAAAACTGCAACACGACCTAAAAGTTAAACTCCCATATAAAGCAGAAAGCCACTATTGTTGTTCAAGTGCAGCATGCATTTCATAACCATCTATTGCAGAGTTTATGCATTCAAAAAATATTTAGCAAACTACTTAAAATTCACATACAAAACAAATTTTAACATGTAACAAACATAAACTTTAACATAAACTCCCATGCCAACAACATATTTCTGTTTTGCATGCAACCAATTCAGATTTGCACTGAATTAGAACTGCCACAGTTCGCTTTGGTAAGTTATTTTGCAAACCATTAAGAAAACAGACAAACTTGAAGGGTGGTAAGAATCTATCATAGACCATTACGAGCATCATGGATAATGTGGTAATCTGTCCACTATTGATCCATTTCTCATGATATACCAGAAACTGTAGTTGGCTTTAAAAGTGGACCTGTTCACATTTACTCCAGATTTCTAATCTGTTTTTGTTTCCCATGTAAACACATGTTATGTAGTCGAGTGCACTGCATACAGTATATGCTGTATTTTTGCAGAGAACATTGATGTAGTTTGGGTGTTAGGTAAGAGGCAAAAGATGCATACACTAACTATATTTATGTGCTTGTCTTATATGTGGTTGTGATTGTAGTGTGGTTGTATTTCTGCAGTGTTTTTCCATTGTTTCAAAAAGTTCAGTATGAAATGATAACAAATCAGCAGTTATAACAGTTTTCTAGTGGTTTCATGCAAGTCTCAAGAAACATCAGCAAAAAATCACAGTGATATTAATTTATACATTCATCAATCAATGCTTAGTCTCTGCTGAAAACTATCTGCTGTCTTTGCAGAGTTTAGTGAAGTAATTCTGTTTTATATTTGTGTGATGTCTGGCTCTGTAAAACTTAACTTTCTGCTTCTTGACAATGTAACACCATCTGAGGAATTAAAACTTTTGTGCACCTGAATTTTCTGCACATATAAACAGATTTGTTACAAATGTCAATATTTTTTTCTCTGAGATTTAGCAACAAAGTACAACAATGTAGTGTAATTATTTTCTTAAATAGAAACTAGAACTAGTGATATCTGAAAGTTTTTTTCATATGTGCTGTAAATGGCTAAATACATTTTCATAGCAAATATTGATTGGCAACCCACATGTGCTTTTGTTTTTTTAGTATATTTTAATTGTGGGTCCTCCTTATTTTTAATTGGCTACTGGGGTCTGATTTGGCTCCACAGTGTGGGTGGAGTGTGTACTCTGATTGGTTGCTTGACACTGACTTGACTCTGGTTCGTGGGAGGAGTCTGGACACTGAGAAACTTCTCTCTCTTCTGCTTCCAGACTGGTGTCACACTTGGAGGACCTACGTGTTTGCTGATAGGACAGACAGAGCTCCTCCCACTTCTTTCTGTTTGCATCTATTCCATCTACCATTGGTTGAAGCTTCCTATTTAACTTCACAAGAGCCTGTAAAACACATTTATTATTATCATTGAAAAAGTTTCAATGATAATTTCACTGATATATTTATTTTTCTAGTTTACCTTATAGAGCGGCATACAAATGCCATCGATCCATTCCAACTGGAGTACAGGAAGCTCATCTTTCCGATTCCGGTCAAAAATTGCCTGAATAATAAACATTCCAAGTTTAAAAACTTTAAAGACCCTACTAGCAACGTATTGGATTAGAGATAGAGACACTTGGTTTGTAAGGGTAATAGTGTACTAACAGCTGGTGTCAACTTTAGCTCTGCTCTCTCTCTGTCCCCCTGTTCAAAAAACTCACTGGTCACCAGTTCAGCCACCTGCAATTACAGACATATGATACTAATATGAGTTCAATATGGTTTTGTTTCAACAAATGAATTAACTTCTGTGTTTTAAAATAGGATACAATTGTATAATCTGTCTATCTAACCTGTTTTGAGATCTCCCATGGTCGGGTCACAGCACCCAAGTCGCATGCAGTCATCAGCATAGATCTAATATGTGAAAATATCAAAGACACTCAAAGCAGCTCCTGGCATGTTGATTGCCTGGCATCAACATGATTAATGATCATGCATTTCTGAGTCTAAACAAACACTGTCACCTGAAAATGTCTCTGTGTTCTTCATTGCTCCAGCCGAACTGTCCAGAGAGAACACACTCAAAGAACTTGGTTCTTCTCCTTTGTGACAGAAAATAAAGAACAAAATAGACTGAAATAAAGTGTGAATTTGAAATGAGTGAATCTGCATTTAAGAACCCAAACATTTAAAGTTCTCTGAATGCTTTTATATTATTTTACTTCATGTTTATTAACATATCTTTGAGATCTCCACGTCTGAACAAAAGCTACTAAGGGGTTTAATATCACCTCTTCTGCCTCTGTTCAGAGGGCGCCTCTCTGTGGCCTACACATGAATTACATGCACCAGGTAGAAAATGTGACTAAACCAACCTAAACAAATGTGTTCTGTGACACAAGTACTTACTTGAAGTACAAGGTGAGATCTGTGGCTAGAATGGCTTGTTTCAACAGCTGCATCATGTTGCTGTACTCTTTAGAGCACAGGTTTGCAAAGATGTTGTGACCCTGTTGAAGGTATAAGAGTCTTTTAAACTGAACATTCTGGTTACAACAATAAGAAAAAGCACCAGATGAGCAATAATATACGTAACTGCCAGTGATTGACAGACACACAAGAAAAGCTTTAAGCATGTTATTTATGTAATCGAAATGGTAGATTAAATAATATTTAATCCATTAAAAAGTGGTTTAATTTCTTGAAAATAACCTCTGCCTGGGAATGGGAATAACAAGTGTATTAAAAATATATATAAACTAAAAAATATATAAAAATATTTTACATCTCAAAGTTTGGGGAAACCTATCATTCTGTTTAAATTTCAGTAGAAATACACAGCCCTGTCTTTTCAGCTGAAATAAAGCCAATCTCAAAACCAGTAATCACTGCAAACCCCAGAGATCATTCATAAACAGTGTGTCTCCCAACTTCTTTAAACACGTTCAGCCTCTGTGATAGAAAGCAATTATTTTCCCTCTTTGCTTCAGTGCAACTGACCCAAGGGTGGAATCTCCTTAGCACAGTTAATTGGTGTTGGTTAAAAAAGCTCAGTGGCCGTCCACAGGAAATCGATACAGAGCCTGGTCATGATTAAACAGCTCACAGCTAAAGCACCACTTAATCAAACACTGACATCCATTTGCATTTGTTCATCCACTGAGACATGCAAATTTGGACGGAGGTAAAATGGTCATTTCAGTGAAACCATTATGAAGGGGTGTCGGAGGGACATGGTATTAATCTATTTGCTTGACAAGTGCTTATAAAACCACTTTGATTAGATGTATAGCAACTGTCTACCCAGCTAACAGTGAACATTTTCAGAACGTTGGCTATTGTTCTCTAAAGGTTCTCTCAAATTATTAAAAACATTCTTGCAGTAACATTAGAAGAACTTTTTATATAGTATATATATAGCAGAGCAAGAGTATATATAGTATATATCAAAAATGTTATTCTTAAGTAGTTTGCTGAATGTTTTAAAACATTACAATATTACAGAATTGTTTAAAAATGTTTGAATACTGTTCTTATAACCAAGCATAAAGTTAATGGATTAAAAACATAATAAGTTTAAAAACTGGATATTTTGAACGTTCCTAAAACTTACAAAATAATGTTTTTAACATTTTTGTTACTTAATGGAAATGTTCCAGAATATACCTACAACCTAAAATTGATGAGTAGCAACCACTTAGATCTACCTAAAAACCACCTAACACTTAACATCAATTTTGGAACTTGTCAAACCACCTTAGCAACACCCTATAAACCACCCAGTACAGCAAAAGTATAGCTTTAAACCTAAAATTTCCCAAAGGTTTTTAAAGTTCATGAGACCCTAGACACAGGTTTTTCCATGACTCAATTGTTTTAGATGTCAGGAAGTCAGCAAGCTCTGGCTGTGATGGTCACCTCGCTCTGTAGAATCATAACAGCATGATTGAAATGATGATGTTCAAGTGTGGCAGATGTTCCATACAACAGCGATAGCGCAGACCCAGACCTGTGGGACAAACACAGAGAAAATCTACAGCCAGCAGGTTATACTGCTGTACAAACACGAGTATGACTAAATAGACTATAATATGTGCTTTATCTGAGAACCCACTAAATAAGCCATTTATTGCCGTTCAGTGGTTTTCAAAACCATGCAACTAAACATGTAATAGTTAAAATAACAATGTGCATAGTTATCTTGCAATAAACTGGCTTATCAGCTATGAAAATTGAGAGGATATGCTTTCTATTCATTCAGTTAACATTTAAGGATCATCTAATCAAACTCTACAACCACAATTAAATTCAATTTTGTGTCATAGCCAAATTAGGCATGTATATTGGTTTGCAGTCATTCTCAAACAACATTGTAAAGTAAAATAAAATAAAATACAAATAAATGGTATACTACCTATCGTGTGCCATGTTGAGCCTACACAATTCATGGAAAGTTTCAAAAATGATTGATTTGGGCAAATTATTTTAATACTGTATTGGATCTCCACTTAATATTCAATGAAAAATCTGGGTCCTGACAAGTTGAAATTACTTCAATAAAATTTTGACTTACTTGGCCTGAAATGCATTATTTGTTCCACGGTGATCCAGGTCATGGCACAGACACCCAACCATAAGAGCCAGAGTCTCAGTGTCTGTCAGCATCTCCTGGAAGCCAGCAGTCTGGACCACAAAAGAGAATCCTAGTACAGTGATCAATTCAAGGAATGAATTGTAATTATTAGTGATTCAAGCTATATGCATTTGTGGCCTTCACTTGAAAAAATCATTAACAGGCAGTTTAACCATGAGTGAAAATGAACAGTGCCATTTTTGGGCGACCTGTGTCTTTAACACAAAACAGTAATTGTTACTGTGTCCATATGGCATTAAAATTACATATAATTTATCCAGATGACCACTCAGATCATCAGTGGTTGTACTGACTCACAGTGATCATGACAAACATGCACTGTGAGACGTTGAAGGCATGTCTCCAGTTGTGGTAAGCTACAGTACGGTAGTTCTTCCTCACGGTAAGCAACCAGCGACACAACACCTAAACCAGAGAAGAAGAAAACTCTGTATTATTTACACCAATAGGTCAAGACCAAAAACCAGCTTGCTGCACAATATCTCACAAATCTATAAGCCTGAGCTTGCTGTTCCACCAACATTCCTCTAGTCAAGAAGTTTGATGTTTCATCTCCCTCATTAAAGATCTCACCTCGTAATCAATTTTGAATTTCTGCACGACACCAAGTTCCAAAAACATCCGAAGGGAGGCGGTGATCATGGCATCGTTGTCCAGAGAAAAGTCATTGAAGTGGAACTCATCGATCCCAAGCTCACTGCATAGGGGGATCTTAGCAGCCTGGGTAAAGAGAGAGGACAATCTCAGCAACTCCAGTAGCCAGGCAATTAAATAGCAGAGCAGAGCCTTATTCACAGAGGGCTTAAAAATAACGAGTATATTACACTCTAGCATTTCAATTATTAATACTTTAACTCTCTCAAGCTTGGGACCCACAAACTATAAATTTCTGAGACATGTGAGGGCTGATATGTTTTCCACCCAGCTATCGCTCTAATATATGAGTTTAATTTTAAGTTTTCATCACTTCTCTCTGGAGATAAAGGCTTTAAACATTCTCTACAGATCAGTGAATCTTATGCATGTCTTTGAGTGGTGTGATGTATCACACATTCAACACCACAGAATCTACAGTAGCTCCAGCATGCTGTCAAGATTTCAGTGAACTGGTGAGGCTGTGCTTCAGATTTTAAGTTCAATGCTGAAGCAGACCAGCTTTCTCTCTGATAAGCACAAACATCCTCTTATTCAATATAAATTTTGCATTCTTTGGAATACTTTATTCTGATTGGTCAATTAGATACACTCCACTGTTTTAGTCAAAATCATAATTTAGAAAAAAGTTTTTATTTTTCGATGAACATTTTACACATCAATTCGTATACTGTATTTACAAATAAACTAATAAATGATTAACTTAAAATGTTAGTATATTTCCTATATAAATATGGACCAAATTTCCATATTTTAGAACCTGTTTGACTAGACGTACCTTCAGTCGATCAACCTCTGCCTTGGAGCATGTAGCATGATAGGACAGCATCTAACACAAGACAACAGACACAAAAATGTACTACAGTACAGCATAGTCTTCTCCATTACACACACACTGTAACCACGGCAAGCAATTCTGTTGTGGTTCGACAGATTTATGTGCACATATAAAAACACAAGTGTGATGTTAACGGCCACTTTAAAACAATGGAATCAATAACCAATAAGAGATATGACTCACATCCAAAGCCACGGACTGCTTGGCCCAAGTCTTCTTAACCTGGTTATACATCATTGTGTTGTTAATGCCCAGACCACAGAAAATAACAAATGCCTGTAGGAAACAACGAAAATTGAAGTTACTCATGTGTGTGATTTATGAAACCATCACCGCCTGCAGCATGTAATACTGAAGTTAGGCTTTAATTCACTTATAAAATATTGATTTGGTCATTTTATCTGAACACAATTATATAAAAGTAACTCTGAAATCAAAGTCACACCTCAAATAGCCTTTGATCTGCATCTTCAAAGGTCTTCCTGTCCAAGCGGTTCAGTATCTGGGCAACACCTTATGACAGTGAGGATTGTTGTATTAGTTTACTGTTATATTGTTTTTGTTGACTTGTGCAATTAAAGATTAAGTGGGAAACCCACCAATAATCTGATGTGTCCGATTCCAAATGGGAACACATAAAACTGATCTGATATGGAAACCAGAAGCCTGGTCTGCCTAAAAAGGAAAAACGTTGCATGTTTGTTTCAGCACAATTTGTGCATGCAAGCCAGTGTGTGTATGTGTGTGTGTACGTTTTGCTCACTTCAGCATCAAAGCGGGGATCCTGACAGACGTCACTAATATTAACAGGCAGACCGGTGGATGCTACCAGCTCAGCAATGCTGTTATTGATCAGCCAGTCCGAGCACGACACCTTCTCCATGCTGACTTTGTCAAATGCACACACAAACACACACACTCATTTACCAGCAGCTCACATTACATAATATAATACATATAAACACAAATATACACAGATACTACAGAACTACATTTAGTTGTATTGTATCAATTGTTCATTTAATTGTCGTTTAATGTGATTTAACTTGTGGAATCAGCCGTTCTCACCTAATGTCATGATCGACGCTGCACAGTGGAGACATGAGCTCAAATGTCTGAGAGAACTTAACCACCTGAAGAACATTCAGGAGAACAGAGAATGTTAACATGTGATAGTAATAGTAATGTCTGCCTAAGTAAACACCATTACATTGAAGGTTGAGAGAGTAGGAAAGAAAAAACAGTGAGAAGATGGTCAGGTGAATTACTCAAGAAAGTTGGAATAGATAGAAAAAAACATGTTTAGAGACAAGAAAAGCCTGTGATCTCACAGGGGAGTGGATGTCTTCTAGCAGAAGAACCGAGCAGCGTTCACACTGTAGCAACGTCAGCGCTCGCTGCATGATCTTCCTCACGATCTTCTCCAGGTCCGTCTGTTCCTCAAACAGATCATTCACCACCTCCAGCAGGGCCTGAAGAAACGACAGCAACAGCTCTGAATGTATTCTCATAACACACACCTTCACACACCCTCAAGCTTTGATTGAACTGGCTTGTTCAATATTTTAAACCTTCAGACATGAGGATTGTAAACAAACCTGAACAATCAAACAACAGTGCCTGTGATGTCTAGGAGCTACTGAAGAGGTCTAGAAGCAAATTCTGAATCATTCTGAAAAACTGAATTTGATTCAGTAACATTGCGGCAGGTCTTGACTCACCCTGCTTCTATCATACTCTTTACGGGACTCCGAGAAGAGTTTGGCATTGGAGATCGATATTCCGCAGAATGGTAGATACATTTGCAGCACCTGTAGAGAGCGGTGGGGGATATCTTGAAAGTCAGAGGTGCATGAGATATTGAGAGGGAAAATAACAGCAAAAAAAGAACTGGGGGCATGTTATCAGATTTGCTTCTCAATTTCTAGAACATTTTAAACAGTAGCTTGTGTATCAGCATCTGCTACACTGTAGGTCTGGCATAAATAATTCTAGGGAGAAACTCAGCTATTCTGAATGAAAGTGAGGGGGATGAAATCAGAACGGTACAAGCTTAGAAAAATAATACATTTTGAAGTGTATCATTTTTTTAGTGTGAAAATACTTTCATTTGTTCAAGTTTAATGTGTAGAGAGTGCTAGTCTACAAGGAAAAGGCACTTGTAATTACTGGTTTTTGCAATTATGTTTGGTGCTGCAAAAAGTAAAACACTTTTTAAAGAGTAAAAAGACTGGATGTGTTCAAATGTTGTGTTTAAATAATTATGAACAGACATTCATAATGCTGCTACCACAGTCTTTGATTTATAGATAATTGTATATGTCACTGAGACAAATTTCCAATTGTTTGTAGATTACAGCAGTGGTCAGTGTGTGATGGTATAGATGCAACTGTGAATATGACACCTGCTGGACATTTACTGGAATTACTTTTTAAAACCATCCAGGTCAGTGCAGACATAGTGGGCAGCTTTGGGCAGCTCTTCACTTTCCTGTATGTTGTGTCACTTTCCTGGGACAGCACTGCACATTTTGTATGGCTCTCTTAAGCCTGGCATGTACTGTGCGATGTCCGTAAGGTCTTTGTTAAATACCAACTCTCACTGTATGAGTAAACCGCTTGTGATGTACAGCCAAAAGCTCACGATTTACTCGCTCACACTATAAGGTCCAACCATCGAGCAGTGACTTGTTTTCTAAAAACCCTCAAGAGGGACGACACAAATGTTTCATATTCAGAAATACATCCGGCCTGCACAATGAATGACAAACCTGAAATTCAGCGCGACTTCAAAACAGTTGTGTGACTCGGATTCAAAAATGGCACAGTGTATGCCAGGCTTATCTGATACACTCGTTTTAGCTCCTGGAGCAGATAATCTGAAGCAGGGGGACCAGGTTATCCTATTACCAGGATCAAAACACACTGCATTAAAGGTAAAAGCACATAAAATATAAAAACAAGTCAAGCAACAAGAAGAAACAACAACAAGAAATTGAAATGGGAGAAGAAAGGGCTAATAACTTGTATTCAGATCTCCCAGAAAAAGGTCAATTTAGAAGAAGAGGGCTAAAGCTTGCAATGTTCCTGTCTTTTTTTAGATGACTGCATCTTAAAGGTGATAGAACATATCAGTTCTGTTCTTTGCCCCCTCTTCTTGTCCATGGTGACCTTGTTGAAGAGCAGTAAGATTTCAGATATCAGTATACAATCATACTGCTGTCTATGAGAATATAACCTGGTTTCTCAAACTATATATCAGACTCCTGCAACACAGGAATATTTATTTCCCTTCTATGAACCTTGCACAGTTGTGAAACAGAACATCTAAAGAGCAAAAAAAATCTGATCTAGCCTGTAGAGTTGAATTGAATTGTTCAGTAAATGTGTGAAATGACCTTGAAGCTCCAGTTGGCTTGTTCTTCTGTTTCTATGGGTTTGAGAATAAGACCTTGTGAATAAATCTTTAAATATAAATACACTGGCTCATAAGAATTTTATCAGCTTTTCCAAGGTTTACATGCTCGTTTACTCAATATGTAATAAGTACTTGTACTCCAGCTGTGCATTTATATACTAAAGTGTTAATATACTGAGCACTTTTGATTTAACACAGCAATTATCTTCACACCTTAGAGTTTCTTTACCAGCAAAACTTTGGACGGCATGGTAATGGTCAGCTAGAGAATTAAATCAGCATAAATCTGGTAGATGAAGATCTCACCTTCTCATCGTCTTCAGTGAATGGAGTTCCATTGGGGTTCTTGTTGATGGCCTGCACTACACCAATGACCTCACCATCACTGTTGCGGATGGCCATGCACAGAATGGACTGAGTCTTATAGCCTGTCAGCTTGTCAATTTCATCACTGAACCGGTGGTCCTGCACAATACACAAGAGGCACAAGATTCTGTCTTGGTGTATGTGAATGTATGTGCATTCTAACAATGACTGTAATGTTGTAGAAAACTGGTTATTAGTTTATCAGCTATTGTACATGTTGGCGATTGTATGAATTTGTACGACGTGACAGTTTTTAGAAAAAACGTTTTTAGAAAAAATGCAAGCATGAAGGCCACTCCTAAATAACCCCCCCAACCTAACCCTTACTGGGGTAACTGAATTCTCCATCAAACCGCAAACCCTAAAATAGGCTTGAACAAATTGGGTTTGTGGTGTTTTGAAAGGAGAATGTTACTGTATAAAACTGAAACCTTTTCCTCACAGCACAAACTTTTCTGCACCTTTGGGATGGAATTACCCTGTTTATGTATTTCACGTATGTGTCATCTGTAATCACATTTTTTGCCTAATTCAAATCTACTGTAAATCAAGGGGTATGATAATTAGATTAATATGAAGATGTATAGTAGTGAGAAAGATAATGCATGAATTGTATTATATATCAGTCCTGAAGCCTTCTGGGGCAAAAATGATGCTAAAATAGTAGAATATTGTTTAGTCATTGCATACATGAATCGTTTGTGACCATAGTGTGCATTGGGACTGGAGAATTCTCGCTATTGACAGTGATTTAATGATGAGTATGCGCGACTGGTAGTGCGCATTTAAAGGGGGAAAGTTAACACTGTAATGTTAATGTCTACACATGGAGAATGAGACTTTTTCAAACTGTTTGACAACATCGAAATAATCTGCGATTCCAACTATTTTACCTGCAGAAACCGTAACAAATATATTCAATACTCATTTACACTAAAACTTTGGCACATTTACATTTTAAGATGACCTACGGAAATGCCTTAAATACTGTCGATATTTTAAGAATGTGAGATCATTTTAATTGGCATTACCTGGATGCATAATGATTTTTATCTTTGCATAATTACGCATAATTGCTTTGGTAAAATACCCATGAGTTATACCTCATATGCGTTTGGTATATTGACCGTTTCGCCGTGTTCGGCTACATAGCCTATGATGCCTTTTCCCCATGGAACCTGCACCTCGCTTGAGTCAAGGGTGCTCGAAGAGGGTCGAACTGTGGTTCCCGAGTGTACGTCAAAAAACTTTGAGACGAGGGTCTTCTTATGAGACGGACCCTCAACGAGAAAGAGCGAACACCTGTCTGCGTTGACCATGATGCACACGTTAATAAGTATCTTGTAGCTTAAGTTCGTCATGTCAAGTTCGTTAGAAATGTCTTTAACCAGCTCGAGAAAAAATTCCCTCTCGTTAGACTCCTTGAGCCGGTATTTGTAGTCGATGGCGCTGGAGGCATATTGAGGCACGTTCACCCTGGACTCGAGCAGCGCGCTAAGGATGTGCGCGGTGGTCGGTGGTAAAGAACTGGCTTTGCGCAAGAGCGCACGCCGTCTCATACTCGACTGGGACTCGTGGGCTGTGAGACTGACGTGTTCGTCGTAGGTCCGGTGCGCCGTCATCGCTTTGGACCGGGCGAAGTTTCTGCGGAGCTCCATGTGGGACGATCTGCGCTTCAGTCCATCAGGGTTCGTGGGCCAAAATGGATCCCTGGCGACTCCGCGTTTCTCCTCCGCTGGAGAGGTTTTGGACGGCTGATGCTCTTTGAGCCACCTGCTTAAGGTGTCACATTTTCCCTTCCTTATGAGATATTCCTCAAAAAGCTCGGGATGACAATCTAAAAATGCCTCCACGTCGGAAAAATCAAAAGCTGACATGACGATTCAAAACAGATATCATTTAAAAAATGTGTCTTCTTGAGTGTCTGGACCTACACCAATCCCTACCTCACAGCACTACTGCACACTTTACACATTACATTTACATCTAAGCTTTCCTCCACACACGCGCGTCTTTTATGAGGGTCGCGGAGTTTAACAATTAAATAAATAAATAAACGTGTCTGATGACGCTGAAGTACAAAAAGCAAATTGTTCAGGCAGGTTTGGCGCCTACGAAGATCTCCTCTGGGGTGGGTGGGGGTTTGTTCCCAGCAAAATCCGGTGGCCCAAATTAACATAAAAAAAAAACGAGGACTTGCAAGTCTGTTTAATATGTGTATATACGCCAGAATCTCAGCCCTAAATTTGCACGCTTTTTCTCTGTGTCTAGTAGAAGTTTAATGAACCCAGTTTTGAAGCTCTTTTCTGCAGGATGGCCACATCATATCGTGTGTCTGTGTGTGTGTGTGTGTGTGTGTGTGTG
>JAZGTK010006980.1:4586-19976 GCA_036877625.1 Ambastaia sidthimunki | reverse complement strand
TCCAACTAGCTGGAGTCTTTACAGACATTTACAACCTCTCCCTCTCTCTGTCTGTTGTTCCCTCATGCTTTAAAAAATCCACCATTGTGCCCATACCAAAGAATAACAAAATCACATGCTTGAATGACTGGAGGCCCGTTGCTCTGACACCTATCTTCAGCAAGTGTTTTAAGAGACTCATCAGAGACCACATCTGCTCTGTGCTGCCCACCTCTCTGGATCCGCTCCAGTTTGCTTATCACAGCAACCGTTCAACAGACGATGCTATTGCCTTCACTCTACACACTGCTCTCTCCCACCTGGAAAATAAAAACACCTATGTGAGAATGCTGTTTGTGGACTACAACTCAGCATTTAATACCATAGTGCCTGCCACACTTGTTGCAAAGCTCCAGACTCTAGGACTTGGGTTGTGCGAACTGCCTGCCACATTGTTGGAGGTGAGTTTCCCCCCCTCCAGGACATCTACACCAGGCGGTGTATAAAGAAAGCCTGGAGGATCATCAGTGACTCCAGCCACCCGTCCCATAGACTGCTGTCTCTGCTCCCTCAGGAAGATGATGATGCCATGCACTGCACTTTAAACTTGTCTATGCATATTCTGCTCAACCTGCTAATACGTAAAATAAGATCAACCTGTACTTGTACCACCAAATGGAAGTATGTCAATAGTACACCAAATGCACTGAATATATGGTTGTGTATATTAAACATTGTTATATTGTATATTACCCATTGTATATTACTCATCATATTACTCATTGGTATATTACACATTGTTCAATGATTCCAAGATCTGCACAAATCAGCAGTTATGTAAAGTATTGTCTATATGTAAATTTTTCGTTAGGTGTGGAAAGGTACTGTGATTTCAATAATTCCAAAATCTGTACAATCTGTCCAAACTGTCCAAACTGCGTAACTTTCTAACTAGATCCGGGGCTCAGACACGTTCCTGCAGTTTAAATCTAGACTAAAAACACACCTCTTTAGTCTTGCATTTTCTTAATATATCAGAACAACTCACATTTCTATTTCCACCTATAGAATATTTGTTTTCATGCTTGAAAGATTATGAACAGCAGCTACACTAATTATTGTCTGTTTTTTTTTTTGTTGGGGCTCCCTCCCGGGGGAGTTTCAGATCTGCCTGTCTCTATATGGATCCAGCTACTGGTAGATCTTCAAGTGACCTTGGCCCTTCATGGACTTGTCAAGCACTGGTGTGATCATCCCACTCAACAAATTATCTACACCCTCAGCAGGGTCCTTTTCAATAAGGATAAAGATTAAAGATTTGCTCCTCAATCTATCTTTTTCTTTTTCATTGATCATCTACCTGGTTTCAAATTAATCATATTACCCTCTCAATTTCATCTATATAACCATCCTACATCCCACCTTGTAACAGCAGATTGTTGCTAGAGCTGCTATCAGGAACCGTATACTTTTATCACCAAAGTTAAAGTGAGTTAATAGCTTCCTGCTCTGTTTTCATTCCCTCATCAGGGTCTCACTACTGTTAAATCTTTTTAACGCTTTTCCAAACTACCACCAAATCAAATTAGTCCCATACTCTATGTAAGTTTTTATTGTAACGCTTGCCATTTAACCTGTCTTAGTATCCTTGCAACTGTGTGCCTTCTTGCATAGGAATAACACTTTTGAAATATTCCAGTCCGAAATTAGACCACACCAAAGTACTGAAACTGCGCTGGTCAAAATTACCAATGACCTACTATTAGTGGCGGATAAAGGTTGCCTCTCCTTATTAGTCCTACTTGACCTTAGCACAGCATTTGATACTATAGACCATGACATGTTAGACCGTCTACAAAATTACATCGGCATTCAAGGGCAGGCGTTGCAATGGTTTCGCTCCTACCTGTCGGACCGTTATCAATTTGTACATCTCAAAGGGGAATCATCTTCATTAATGCCAGTAAAATACGACCTGCCTCATGGATCTATTTTAGGTCCTCTGTTATTCACATTATACATGCTGCCCCTCGTAAATTTAATTAGAAATCATGGTATAAATTTTCACTGTTACACAGACGACACTCAATTTTACATTTCATCAAAACCAGACTCATTACTAAGTTAGCGTTACTCTCAGACTGTTTTAAAGACATAAAGCACTGGATGGCAAGTAATTTTCTTCTTTTGAATTTGAACAAAACAGAGATTCTACTTATTGGGCCAAACTCAAGTAAACATCAACTATCAGACTCCAATTTCAAATTAGAAGGATGTAATGTAACCACATCTAATTCTGTTAAAAACCTGGGCGTCATACTCGATAGTAATCTGTAATTTGAAGATCACGTGGCTTATATTACAAAACTGCCTTCTTCCACCTGAGAAATATCACTAAGCTGCGTAACTTCCTAACTAGATCTGATGCAGAAAAGCTTTTCCATGCTTTTATGATCTCCAGACTAGATTATTGTAACGCACTTTTAGGTGGTTGCCCTGCCTCAGTAACAAACCGACTACAATTAGTTCAAAACGCTGCAGCAAGAGTCCTTACTAGGAAAACAAAAATAMGWTCATATAACCCMTATTCTGTCATCGCTACAYTGGTKGCMYGTCAGATTTCATATCACATATAAGATTCTACTGCTTRCATWTAAAGCCTTAAATGGAATAGCCCCCAAGTATCTTTCAGATCTTCTAACTCGCTATAATCCATCYYGTRCTCTAYGGTCTCAAAAYTCTGGACTCCTGGTTGTTCCCAGAATTAATAAGTCCACGAAAGRCGGCAGAGSYTTCTCATATTTAGCTCMAAMTYTGTGGAATAGTCTTCCAATTGCTGTCCGGGGCTCAGRCAYGCTCCTGCAGTTTAAATCTAGACTAAAAACACACCTCTTTAGTCTTGCATTTTCTTAATATATCAGAACACCTCGCATTTCTATTTCCACCTATAGAATATTTGGTTTTCATGCTTAAAAGATTATGAACAGCAGCTACGCTAATTATTGTCTGTTATTTTGTTGGGGCTCCCTCCCGGGGGAGTTTTAGATCTGCTCGCCTCTACATGGATCCAGCTACTGGTGGATCTTCAAGAGACCTAGGCCCTTCATGGAGTTGTCAAGCACCGGTGTGATCATTCCACTCAACAAATCATCTACAGCCCCAGCAGGGTCTTTCTCAATAAGGATAAAGATTTGCTCCTCAATCTATCTTTTTCTTTTTCATTGATCATCTGCATGGTTTTAAATTAATCATATTACCCTCTCAATTGCATCTATATCACCAGCCTACATTCCACCTTGTAACAGCAGATTGTTGCTAGAGCTGCTATCAGGAACCTTATACTTTTATCATCAAAGTTAATTTTTTCCTGCTCTGTTTTTATTTCCTCATCAGGGTCTCACTCCTGTTAAATCTTTTTAATCCTTTTCCAAACTACCACCAAATCAAATTAGTCCCATACTCTATGTAAGTTTTTATTGTAACGCTTGCCGTTTAACCTGTCTTACATACTGGGCCACCAGTAACGAGATTGGAGGAGCAAAAGGGTCCGTCTGCTGCCCGGATGTCCAGAGCCCGGGGATTGGTTGTTCTCGGAGCTTTTGGAGGACCTGCTGGACGTGTTGGCGATGTTCGGCCTGGTTCCGGGAGTAGATGAGTATGTCATCGATATAGACCACCACGAATTGATGTAGAAACTCCCGGAACACCTCGTTCATAAACGTCTGGAAGACGGAGGGACTGATGGATAGGCCATACGGCATGACCCGGTACTCGTAGTGCCCAGAGGGTGTTATGAACGCCGTTTTCCACTCATCTCCAGCCCGAATACGTACGAGGTTGTAAGCACTCCGCAGGTCCAGCTTCATGAATACACGTGCTCCATGAAGCTCCTCGAGGGTGGCAGGAACCAAGGGAAGCGGGTAGGGTTGTTGTTGGATTTGGGAGTTCAATTGGTGGTAATCTATGCAGGGGCGAAGACCTCCATCCTTCTTACCCACGAAGAAGAAGCTTGAAGCGGCCGGCGAGGTGGATGGCTGAATGAATCCTTGTTTCAAAGCCTCTGTGATATACTCCTCCATCGCCTGGCGCTCCGGGATGGACAAGGGGTATATACGTCCCTTAGGTAATTGAGCCCCGGGCAGCAGGTCGATAGCACAGTCCCATGGCCGATGGGGTGGTAGACGAGAGGCAGCTTGCTTACTAAAGACATCCTGGAACGCCAAATACTCCGCAGGGATTTCCGAGGGGGTTGTAGGTTCCGGACTTTCGATCTGTGTAGATGCTAGAGAAACAGACACAGGACATGGTTGGGGTAAGTTGGACAGACAACTATTGTGACATTGATCACTTCACCTGACAATGTCACTGATCCCAGCGGAGTTCCGGGTGGTGTAACTGGAGCCAGGGGCGTCCCAGGATGATGCTGACGGTGACATCCTCCAGTACCAGAAACCTTATTTCTTCTGAGTGAAATAATCCGGTTTGTAGAGTGATATACAATCACTACGCCCCAATGGCTTTCCCTGAATAGTTTTAACTGCATACTCGGGGAAGTGACATTGTCGAGGAAGGTGAAGGTTATTTAGACATTCCGCTGAGATGAAGTTTCCTGAGGAACCTGAATCAATCAGGGCAGAGACAGACAGCGAAATTTCAGCGGTATGCAGCGTTACGGGTAATAATGTTAAATGGGCAGTATTGATATCAGAGCGTATGGTACTCACCACGGGGCGTGGGGGTCGAATCGGACAGTTGCGGATGAGATGACCTTGATTTCCACAGTATAAACAGAGTCCTGAAGTAATTCGACGATTGCGCTCAGAGCGTGTTAAACGGGTAGAATCCACTTGCATAGGTTCTGGTACTGGGTGCAAAGCTGCCACTGAGGCTGGCTAAGGAGCGGAAAGAGGTGGCTGGCAGGCGGCAAGTCGCTGGGAAACCCGGATGGAGCGTTGTAGAAAAGCGCGATCTCGTTCCAGCCACTAGCCGCCGCCAGCGTGCGGAAATAAAGTGAGTACTCGTTCACCGAAGAAGAACCCTGCTGAAGTCGGAACAACTGATCGGAGGTGGAGAGAACGTCGGTAGCCGTGGGGACATCCTGTGGCAGATGGCGGAGATGGTGATGATTTTGATGTCCTTGATGTAGATAGTAGCAGGTAAATGAACGGAGGAGACCAGAAACCAATACAAAGTCCAATGAAATGGCATAGAGTCTGGAGCTAACATGGGAGATGTGAATGGTAGACCAGACAATGAGTAACTGAGAGAGAGCAGATTAAATAGGATGGTAGCAATGGGTTCCAGGTGGAGATGATTAGAATTCCAGTGATGATGATCTGGTGGGCGGTGCTCCGGATGTAGTAGGTGGTTGTGGAGAATGCCTGACATCTGGTTGCACTTTGTGCACTTTATGTAAATAGAGTTTTGTGTATATACAGTACCTTGTACATTCTTGTTTTTGTATTGACATTTTAGTTTTGTGTTTTTCTGTGTTGTACTGCAGCACCTTGGTCCTGGAGAAACGTTGTTTCGTTTCACTGTGTACTTGTATATGGCGGAAATGACAATAAACTCCACTTTGACTTGACTTTGATGTTTTCCATTATTTACTTATAAATTATTCTAGCACTTCTAGCATAACAAAATCAATCAAAGAAAAGAACAGCATTTGACTAAAATAAGGCAATCAAGTAGCGCACTGTAAAATAATAAGTGAAATCTATGTGTTATAGTTTAGATTAAAATGTTTTTTTAACTTACCTTATTTTAAAGCTCTAAAAGACAAAACAAAAGTAGAGTGATAGTTAAAGCTCTACCAGCAGTTTGAATTTTGTGACTTCTGGGTTCTCGTGCGCTGCGCGGCTCGGGTTAGCTTCTTTAATTTAGCGAAGCGCTCTATGTTGCTTTGTTTGTCGATTGTTTGTCTTTCCTTGTTTAGTTAGAAGCAGAAAAGAAATATGCTTAAAGCTAAGAGAAAGACTAGGGGCTTGAGTGAGCATTTTAGAGCATGTGTTCCTCCCTGCCCACGCTTTATTACAGGTGGGGATACACACGCTCTATGTGTAGTTTGTTTGGGAGCGAGGCACGCTCAGTCAGCTCTTGAGGGGGCTGACTGTCCTCATTGCGAGCTTCTCGGAAGGGTACCCCACCTGGAGCTCAGCGCAGTCCACTGCATTATACGGTGCCCGCTGCTCCCCAGGGCCCTCTCGAGATGCAGCTGTTAACCCTGCCACCTCCGGTGTTTCAGGGCACAGCAGCCTCTCCTCAATCTCCCCAGCTTATGCCCCGAAGGGCACTGAAGCCAGGAGACTCAGAGCCTCTGCAGGGGCCCCTAGAGAGCTTACATCGGATCCCCCTGCCGGTTATCCTTTTCAGGGCACCGATTCTCTCATAGTAAGCATGCCAGAGGCCAGCCTCGAGAGGCTGGTACCCCTGAGAACTTTTTGGCAGCGTGGAAACTTCTGCCCAGAGTGTCTCAATGGGTCCTGCACACCGTAGAACATGGTTACAGAATCCAGTATATATGTCATCCTCCTACTTTTGGTGGGATTCTTCCTACTCTGGTAGGGACAATGCAGTCTCAGGCAATGAAACTAGAAGTGGAGACACTCCTGAGGAAGGAGGCCATCAAGGTGGTCCCTCTTCAGTTCAGAGAATCTGGGCTCTACAGCCATTACTTCACAGTTCCCAAGAACGGTGGGGGACTGTGTCCCATTCTAGACTTAAGGCTCTTGAACCGCTCAGTCAAACAACTGAAGTTCAAGTACTCACGGTGAAGCAGGTTATATCCCAAATCAGGTCAGAGGACTGGTTTGTCACCATAGACTTAAAAGACACCTATTTCCATATTCACATTCTTCCTCAGCACAGGAAGTTTCTAAGGTTAGCTTTCAGGGGCGAAGCCTACCTATTTCGAGTACTTCCTTTCGGCCTTGCACTCTCCCCCCGCACTTTCACCAAATGCGTAGATGCAGCCCTGGCCCCGCTGCAGCTTCAGGGCATTCG
Organism: Ambastaia sidthimunki; assembly: GCA_036877625.1. NCBI lineage: Eukaryota > Metazoa > Chordata > Actinopteri > Cypriniformes > Botiidae > Ambastaia > Ambastaia sidthimunki. Next base: position 12,992 of record JAZGTK010006980.1, on the reverse strand, counting down.
TATTCTAAACTACATCGATGATTGGTTGATTTTTGCTCCATCGGAGCATTTGGCGATTCGACATCGAGATGTCGTTCTTGCCCACGTGAAAGAGCTGGGGTTCAGACTGAACACTGAGAAGAGTGTGCTTTCTCCATTACAGAGAACCACCTATCTTGGCGTTGTGTGGGACTCGACCACGATGCGGGCGCGATTGTCTTCCACTCGAGTAGAGTCGATCCTTGCTACAGTCACGAGAATCAGGCCTGGTGCTGGGAGATCTTGGTCGCCACGTTATGCTAGCGACAGATGTGTCCCTCACCAGTTTGGGGTCTGTGGAAAGTGTGCCATCTTTTGTGCCATTTTTTTCATCAACTGCCTGGAAATGGTAGCGGTGTTTCAGGCTCTGAAGTTTTTTCTCTCAGACCTGAGAGACCACCACGTGTTGGTGCGCACCGACAAAACGGAGGTGATTGCGTACATAAACCACCAAGGAGGTCTGCGTTTGCACCCCCTTTACAGGCTGGTGCACCAGATCCTGGTGTGGGCTCAAGGGAATCTTTGCTCATTGAGGGCAACTTACATCCCTTGCCGATGCAATGTGTATGCCGGTTTTCGAATCCGCTTGAAATCTTCTATTTCAAGCAGGGGGCACCATTGTGCACCCCCACCCAGAGCGTTGGAACCTGTGGGTATGGCCCCTGAGGGGGCGCAACTCATAGCTTCCGGTCTCTCAACCGAGGTTGTTGAGACCATTAAAATCCAGAGCTCCCTCTACGAGGAAACTGTATGCCCTGAAGTGGAAACTCTTCACTTCCTGGTGCAGAGACCGCCAATTTGACCCAGCTAACTGCCCTATTGGTACAGTGCTGGAGTTCTTACAAGCAAGATTTGAGGCGGGATTGACTCATTCCACCCTAAAGGTTTATGTGGCAGCGCTTTCTGCTTGCCACATCCCTATTGAGGGCTCTTCAGTGGGTAGACACCCCTTGGTTATACGTCTCCTCCACGATGCACTGAGGCTGAGGCCTCAAGTGCGATCTCGAGTCCCCCAGTGGGACCTGGCCATAGTTCTAGAGGCTTGATGTGCTCCTCCTTTTGAGCCTATTCATCAGATCTCTGATTTGCATCTCTCGGCCAAGGTGGCCTCTCTTTTGGCCATCACTTCTCTGAGGAGAGTTGGTGACCTTCAGGCCCTCTCAGTGGCCCCTACTTATCTAGACTTTGCGCCTGGCTTGGCCAAAGTATTTCTCTACCCACGAGCGGGTTATGTTGCCAAAGTGCCTTCCTCTACTCTACGGCCAGTCGTGCTCCAGGCATTCTGCTCTCCTCCCTTCGGGGACAAAGACCAGGAGAAGCTAAATTGTGTGCGAGCACTGCACACGTATGTCCACAGAGCTGCCCAGTGGAGAAAGTCTGACCAGCTGTTGGTCTGTTTTGGCCCACACAAGAGGGGTCAACCTGCCTCTAAGCAAACGCTTAGCCGCTGGATTGTTGATTCAATTCGTATCTCCTATGAAGCCTCTGGACTTCTCCCTCCTCTGGGGACCAGAGCACACTCCACCTGGGGTATGGCAGCCTCTAAGGCCTTTGCAGGACATCTGCAATGCTGCCAGATGGTCCAGTCCCCTGACCTTTGTCAGATATTACGGCCTGGATGTCCAGGCCACTCCTAGTTCCTCTGTCCTGGTGCCTTAAGGCCGCAACATAGGGCAGGGGTCCCTTCATTATGGTGGAGTTGGCATCTCGTTTCCATAACGTTTCGATGCAGCTTGAGTTCCTGAAAGGGAATGTCTCAGGTTACGTATGTAACCCTGGTTCCCTGAAAGGAAACGAGACCCTGCGTCTCAAGGCCATACCTCAGGTACCACCTGCCTGCGCCCGCTGAGACATTTTTGTTAAACAATTTATTCTATTAATATATACTGTAACAACTTTATTATTGTTTTTGTTATACAAAAAGTCTTACTCAAAAAAAGAAAAAAAAAACAAAGACTGAAAACTGTAAGGACTAAAATTTACAAAACATATGATCAAAGTATCCATTCAGTCACAAACTCTAAACACCCATTCAGTGTTTTGTCTTGTGTGTGATGCTGCAGACTGAATTATTTGTTTCTTTGTCTTAATTCTGTAATCATTTAATTATTTTTTATTTCTAAACTGACACTTCATTGCTTGCTGTTGTTTTCGTACTGTTCAGCTAATTGTCAAATGTAAGGCGGACTTAGCCCAGACTTTTTTGCTGGAAAGTCTGGTTGGGGCAATATGGCGCAACCAACAAGATGCTCCTCTTCCCTGACCTTTTCCAGGAAAGAATGGCAGTTTTGTAATCAGAGAGACAGTCTAATTCAGCAAACTCAGGGGATTGAAGCAGATAGTAAAATTATGCAGAACTAAAATAACTACCATGCTAAGGAGCTACAGCAATCGGCTGGAGAGTACAATGCATTCCGGCACTAATCGGTGTCGAGAGAGCAGAATAAAGCCATGCTAACCAGGGGAAAACAAGAAACAAATATGAGAGAAGTTACATGCCATGCTGATTGTTAAACAATTGTTGCATAGAAAAGAAAACCAAAGCAAATGACAAACATATGAGAGGAGTGGTAGCACTATTTATGAATGAAGTTCTACATTGCATCAGTAAGACACTGTTTGTTTGTTTTGTTGATTCTTTTTCAAAAATAGCCAGAGAACCTACATAACATAATTGGATGTGCACCTGTTTTGGGCTCTACTGAGAAGTAGGGCTCCCCCTGCAGAATTGAATAAATGAGTTTAGCATTGTTTCCAAACATGGGGTCATCTGCATCTGTGGCCGTCACCTGGATGACTGTGGTCCCTGTGCAGAAAAGAAAAAAACATATGAAGAGATAGAATACACATAAACATATGAGGTAAACGTATGAACACACACCACATGTTCAATTTTCCTCTTTCCTCTCTCTCTCCCCTCTCCTCACGTCTTTCTCACGTGTTCACATTAAGTAGCCTACCTCTGTTAACTTTACATTATAAGTGTTATTGGACATATAAAATGCTGAATAACACCTCTCCCCAATAGTTTCCGAGTTATGGACTGGTTATGATATTTGGAGGAACAGGGTTGTTTTTAGAGATGAAGCCTCTTGCTGAGCTTTCCTGAGATGAAGTTGCTGGTTGACCCAAAGTCAAGTAGGTCATATGCTTTTAATAACAGATTAGAGGCAGAATAGGTGACAAAAGTGGTGAAAGTGACATGTTTTTGTCAGATATGGTGACCCATACCCGAAATGTGACCTCTGCATTTAACCCATCACTGGTGAGGACACACCAGGAGCAGTGAGCAGCTATGGCAAGGCTAGGTGCCTTGCTCAAGGGCACTTTAGTTGCTACCTGCCGGCACTGGAATCGAACCAGCAACCTACTGATTACAAGCCCAAATCACTAACCAGTAGACCACAACTGCCCTAAGAACAAGATTAAGAAGAGTGCAGGGTATAGTGGGAGAAGTCACATAACTTTTTTTACCGCAAACGTTTACCGCGATCGGAAAACTCTGGCCAGCTGATAATACCAAAAATTTCAAAATCAAGCACGGGTGGTAGATCTTTTTCATATTTGGCGCCCAAACTCTAGAAGAGTTTACCGAGTGTTGTCCGGAGGGCAGATACATTGTGTCAGTTTACATTGTGAAGACTCACTTTTTTAATCTAGCCTACACATAGTCCTATGGATTTATAACTCAAATCCCTTAAAGGGTTGTTAGACTGCATTAATTAGGTAAACTGGAACCGGGGAAATTTTCCAATAGAACAGATGTGCTGGCTCTCACTAAGTCTGTCTGTCTTTTATTTCCCCAAGGTCCTGTAGCCAGCTGTGTTGGGGCTGGATGGTGGCGAAGACAGGATGGGACGACCAGTGACAGATCAATGGGACTATGATGGACTTTAATAAATCTTACTATTTATATACTTACCAACCCCTAGATTAGTTTAATTTCATATTTGTTCTGCTCAGTGAGCAGTGAGAAGTTATAGCTGCAATTGGTAACATTCTGCCGCAACAGTCTGCTTGTAACTTGTTTGACAAAATCAGACCCAGTAGTTTTAAATCAATAAATTATAAATTGCTACTACCAGCACTATGTTTATATCCAGGAAAGTTACAAATTGCAGCTTTAATGTGCCAGAGGAGAACTGGCCCTCCCAGCTAAGCCCGGGTTGAGCAGACGCTAGCCAGCTATCTGTCCCCCGGTGAGGTGTCATCTTTGAAGGCTCTGTCCCTGCCCTCTAAGCCACTGCACACCACCTCAGCACTTGTAGGCAGGGGGTACACGGCCGCAGGTCAGGCAGGTGCCTGCTTGCACACCATGGGTGTGTTGCAGACTTACCAGGCCAACATGCTGAGAGATTTGGACGAGAGTGGGAGCCTCACATCTGAGGATGTAAATGAGCTCAGGAGGACTGCTGACCTCTCGTTGCGTGCCACTAAGGATACCGCCCGGGCAATAGGGCGCCACAATTTAACTAATTGTACACTGAGTTCCGTTAATAAATTTTCCCTCAATAAAATATTGAGAAAAATGATGCAAAATATGTGAGTGTAAATTAGTAATCTGGCACCTTGGTTTAAAGGACAAAAATTACTGGCCCTTGTCATTATCAAAGTTGCCCATCCCTGATGTAGAATGTCTAAATTTTTATTTTTTTCCAATTTGTTTATTGATTTCTAAATTTATCTTAGTATTTTGTGTAAAGCTGCTTTGAAGCAATGTAACATTGTAAAAAGTGCTATATAAATAAAACTGAATTGAACTGAACTTACAGAGGACAGAGGAGGATGAATGGGACATGTGGACCTATTATTATTATTATTTGCACAAATAGAGAATGGATTCTGTCTATATACTTTGACACTACACAAAACAGCTACACAGGAATCAGACATGATTGAAAAAAGAATGGAATGTTGTGTTCCAAGATGCCTGGTTATATAGGACTAGATTTCACTGAACTGAGATAATTTGTGCAAGGCCAAACTGGCAATATCTTTTACAAGTACTGATGAAAATTGTAGTGTGCAAAAAATGTGCAAAACAATGTTTGTGTGTGTAATATGTTGTAATATGTCATTGTTTGACTAGTCACAGTTACAGTAACATTTAGATTCATAGAATAATTTGTAAATTCATTAATTTATAAATTCATTAATAGTAATGATAATATTTAAAATGCAGTATTATAAAATAATTATCATTAATCTACCTTTTTCATACATAGTTGTTCAGCTTCAATATTTAATGACATTTACAGTAAATTGTAATAGGGATGGTAACTTCTTAATCTGTGACAAAAGGCTACACATTATTGACATAACATATCAGACAACAGCTGTTATATTCAGAGAGTGTCAACTGCAGGATCAGAATAATTCAGAATAATTATATGTTATACAGTGTTATACACTATTTAGTGGGTGTAGAGGTGTCTGGCAGGTGTCCAAAGTCACACTGTAAAAACCACCTTTGAACAGCAAAACTTACTGCAGTAAAATTAGATTAGGCAAGTTAATTTAGTTACATTCAGTTGTTGTTTGTAGTTTAGAACTATAATGCAGAGTACCTGACTAGCCAAAATCCCAAAACCAAACCGTACATGTAGGTCACACCTTACTACTTTATACACATGTAAACTGGGTAGGCTTTATGTAAGTAACCATAAATCTGAATGGACTTCCATGACATGTGTAGTCATGTGTGAGTCCCACGGGGCTCAAAACTTGCACCACACCTGTTCAACTTGTATATACCCCCACTAGGCCAAATAATACAAAATAATGGCCTGGGCAACAGCTATTTGGAAAAAGCAAGGCCCTGAATGTGCCAACATTAAAATTTTCACTGACATTATGCTGAAGATTTTTGACCAATTTTCCTCAGGTCAGGAAGCAGCCAAGCAACTGCTGCAGCTTTGTCAGGGCAGGAACAGTGTTGCGGATTATGCCATTTCCTTTTGCACCTTTGCAGCGGAAAGTGGCTGGAATGAGCCAGCACTCATTTCTGCATTTCTGAACGGCCTGTCCAAGGTTTTAAAAAACGGCATAGCTTCTGTGGACTGTCCTGATGACCTAAACCTCCTAATCTCTCAGGCCATACGCCTATACAACAACCTTCGGGAATGACACAGAGACCGTTCTAGTCTCCAGAAAACATATGAGCTGGCAGGCTAGACTGGGATCCCATCTATACCTCTTCCTGAGGTACCTGAACTGATGCAAGTCAGATGTGCTCGTCTATCACAGGCTGAAAGGGACCATCACAGAAGAGAGAGATGTTGTATCTACTGCAGAATACCTGGTCATTTCAGAGCCTTTTGTCCGGAGTTGCTGGGAAAAGAGCCGACCCATTCAGCAGAAAGGAGGGCTGTAATGGGAGCTCCTTCCAAGTTCCCCAGCAGGGGTGTCTTCCTTCCCATCACCATTACTTGGGGAGAACAGGTATACTCTTGTCAAGCCTTGGTTGATTCTGGTGCAGTAGGCAACTTTATAAATTCCAGACTTATGGAACAACTCAAGATTCTGAGAGTCATTCTTCACACCCGCTGTCTGTCACTGCGTTGGATGGCCATCCTTTTGGTCCAGGCACTGTAACTTCCACTACTTCACTGACATGCCTTAAAGTGGAGAATCACCAGGAGGAAATTTGTCTGCATCTTATTGATTCCCCTGACTTTCCAGTGGTCTTGGGTTCCCTTGGCTAAACCACCATAATCCCCATATTGATTAGCTCACTGGCACTATCTTAGAATGGGGGCCAACTTGCCATGCTACATGCCTTTTTGCTAGTCCTTCCCTACAGGGCCATTTGGAATCATTATCCTTTGCCACTGATGTCCACAGCATTTGACTTACTTCAGGGGGTCACCATTTTTACAAAATTAGACCTGCGAAATATGTACCATCTAGTTAGAATCTGTAAAGGGAATAAATGGAAAATGGCTTTTAATACCCCATCTGGTCACTAAGAATATCTAGTGATGCCATTTGGATTGACCAATGCCCCGTAACAAGACAGACAAAGGGTCAACAACAGCAAACAGGGGTAACACAGGAAATCCAAAACAAGGTCAAAATCCAGGCAAGAGATCAGGGCAGGTGGCAAACAACAAGAGTAATCCAAAACACAGCAAAAGTCAAAAAGGCAGGCAGCGAGTACTCCACAACGAGAGGTAGTCCAAGGTAATACACAAAAAGACACAGCAATGGTAAAACGCTCAGTAATGTTCACACAAGGCAAAACAAGACTTCGCCCTGAGCAGCAGCACAGGTGAGTTTATATATAGTCTTTAATGAGCGTAATGGCCGCCACCTGTGGCACAGGGTTCTGGATAATGTAGTTCGTGACAGAGCCCCTCTCCAACAAACGGCTCCTGACGTGAGTAGGGTCCCGGAGCGGGACCAGAGAGAAGAAATCCCCGGCGAGGACGAAGATCCAGAGGGCCAGAGCAAAGGGCGACCAAAGCAGAGGCCTGGATCCGGAGGGACGCGGTGGAGCCGGTGCGACGGAGGACGGAGGACGAAGGTGGAGTCGGAGGGATAGAGGAGTTGGACCAAGCCGGTGGGATGGCGGGACAAGGTGAAGCCGGAGGAGCAGAATCCAAAGGCGCAGGAAGGTCGATGGCAGACCGGAGCAGAGCACGGAGGATGAAGGAGCCTGGTGGAGCTGGCGGAGTGACAAGACAGGGTGGAGACAAGGGAGCTAGGTGGCTGAGCAAAGCGGCAGGGTCCACGGGCTGAGGCAGAGACCAGGATTCTCGGATCGGAGGGGAAGCAGGGGGATCCTCAGGCCGCGGCGCTGGCAGAGGCTGGAAGGACCGCAGCTCAGCCACCGCGCAGGTGTTGTCTAGAGGGTGAGCGGAGGGCATGACAGCTGATGTCAGCGACGTGGCCGGTGTCTGCAAAACAGGGAGTGTGGGAGCGCCTGCTCCAACCCCAAAATAACAGAATTAACAGAAACCGGAAAGAGCTCACCCTCAGTACTCTCGCGGGGAGCACAGCTTTCCTCCTCCACGATGTCCACCAACAGCTTGGACGTCTGCTCCTGCCTCCGATCTGGTGATGCTTGGTTGGCCTCAGCTTCAGGAACCTCCGGAATGGGCTCGGGCACTGGGACCTCCGGAACGGGCTCGGGCACTGGGACCACCGGCCGGGAGCCGTGCAGAACCATGAGGGCATCGAAGGCGGCGTTGGACACCTGCAAGGCCTGCCTGAGTGCCTCCATCATGGCGAGTAAACGGTTCATATTTTCTTCTCTCCGGTCCCGCTCTGGGATCCTACTCACATCGGGAGCCATTCGTTGGGGCTTTGGATGTCTTCTCTCCGGTCGCTCCATTGGGGCTTTAGATTTCTTCTCTCCGGTCCTGCTCTGGGATCCTACTCATGTCG
>JAZGTK010006979.1:0-19977 GCA_036877625.1 Ambastaia sidthimunki | reverse complement strand
TCAGCCAGCCCTCCTGAGATGCCCAGAGACTCTGGAATCTACGACTCTTCTGTGCCGTCCTCAGAACTCTCCATCCCGCTGATGGAAGGTCTCTCACCCGACCGCACCGACAACTGCTCGCTGACCGACAGCGTTTCCTCCTCCTCAGGACTTGGTGAGAACTTATCATATTCACGTCCCTGAGTTCAGCAGTATTTTAAGAGTATTTTGCTTTTTCTACAGCAAATAGGGCACAAACACACCAGCACACATTGTGTGTCTGTAGAATTCCAAAAATAAATGCAGAATTTAAATGTCTGTCAATCACAAAGTGTTTGTTAAAATCTTTGGCTAATTTTATGATGTTTTCTGCTAGTAAGAATGTCTAGAACTCTCAGCTCAGATTTTCTGACAAATTGTGTAGATGCATGAAGGTTGAGACATTAAACAGCCATTAGCTCTAAAGCAGAGCTCTCAGACTACAGACCCTGTAGGAGTTTTTGTACAGCCGTTTAGCGGCCCTGTAGGTCAGGTGTGTTTGAGACTCAGTGACTCAGCTGTTTGTGTTTGTAGGGGATGAAGAGCCCCCTGCTGTCAGCGAGCTGCATTGCACCAGAGCCACAATATGCAAAGCAGAACTTCATCCCAGCACAGAACAGAGGGAAGATCTCACAGCCACAGGCGCCTCCTAGTGGCCTTTATCTGAACCTGCATTGCCACTTTAATTTCCATTCAGACATGAACATCCCTTCAGTCTTCATCAGGGAATGTCTTCAGACTGGATCATAAGGGAGTGAACTGGGTTGTCTGTGGACCGCTGGTGTGTTTCTTCAGGCGGTTGTGAACTCTTGTACGCAGTTCTGTTCATAGTGTGAGCAGTACAGCTGTGTATGTTACCATAAAACAGGCATCACTAAGTAATAATCATCAAATCTTTTACTTCTAAACCTTATTAGTTTACAGAGCCATGAACCTGTGTTTCATGTGAGAGTCATTTAAAATGTAAATTCACTTTTATTTATTGTATTAACTGCTTCAGTCATGTGGGATCAGACAGGAAGTTGGTGCTGACTGCAGACATCTGGACATTTTGGTGAAGCTACTTTGAGGTAAAACTCAAATTTTAAAGTGTAACAAGAGCTTTTTAATTATTTTGAGTCCTTAATTGGCTTAAATATTTTTTTACAAGTGGTTCAATATGTACAAGAACAGCCCAGCATAAACAAATGAGCATAATATTTTTCAAGCAAGGGAAGTGTAAGCTAAAAATAAAACATTACTTTGATAACTTGTTGATCATTTGTTTTAAATTGATGTACTTATTCAGATTTTGTAGGTTTTTTTAGAATATTAGATGTGATTTCTACATATCAACTCTAATGTAGGAAATACTCAAGTTAATAAAACCAAGATTTACACATTCTGAGTGATTAAGACCATTAGATGCTGTTTCTTCATCACATTTAGACAAACATTCCACACAAGCGTAAAAGAGGATAAAAAACATGACGTCTTGTTCAAAATAGCATTAAACCTTCACATTTCTCTTGTTTTGTATGTGTACTTGTTTTTGTATTGTGTGTGTTCTGCAGAGTTCACAAATCCTGTATCCCACAATGCAATGTGCTCTACTTGAAATTCTACATTTCAGATATCCAGATGCATTTACATCAATGATAAGAACATCATTCTGATAGCTACTGAACAGGCAGCTGTTGTGTTGTGTTTGATTCCAAACACACATGAAGACGATCACAGAGACCAGACGAGTGAATCCATTCAAAACTGACAACCTTGTCAATAGATAGTAAACTTTTGGTTAAATATTAAAATTGCATTAAAATGTTTTGAATGTTGAGTAAAACATGAGATTTTAGCACTTGTTTAGTAAAACTTTTGTGTTGTTGTATTAGTGTATAGAGATCAGCTTAAGCTATTGTTCTGCTTTCCATCCAAAACCAGCAGAATAATTGACATCTAAAATCATCAGAACACTAGAATTAAGCCTTTAACAAGCTCTTTATTGTTGTATTCATGATTATTGATTCTTTTGAATGATTTGTATTATTTATTTGTTCTGTTTAAGTTGGAACCACACAGCCCTGTAGTCTGATGAGTGTTTAAACCCCAGTGAGGTAAAAAGTTTGTAGGAGGGTTCGTTTCCTTCCTCTACAAAACAGTAGAGGGGGTATCCTCGCTCCATGAGCTTTTTAGACAGGAGTGACACCAGTAACTTGGCGTAACCTTTACGCCTGTGTTGTGGTACAGTATAGAGTAAACCAAGAGCGCAGTGCTGGTACATAAGCAGCCAGGAGACCGGCTCGCTGCTGCCCTCCTCTGTGACACACAGAGAGGGATTGTGGGTAATATAGTTCAGCACAGAGTTGTAGCTGCTGGCGTCTCCCCCGTATTTCCATGTGCTGTTTACCAGATGTGCGTGAGCCGCACTGAGCGGAGAAAATCTGAGTCCATCATAACTGAAAATAAATATCACATTACATAGAATTATTATTAAAAATTAGGCTACATACATATTAAATACATAAGCAATTATAGAAGGAACTGGGTACAAATCAGTGTCCCTTTAAAAGCAAAAAAGACAAAAATAGCATTTTAAGAACTAACTATGAAATATGTTACATTAACAATTTTAGAACATCAAACCAACATTTGCCTCTAAGTGATATATCTTTGTTTAGGGTAAATCTGAAACTTGCAACTCTGTTACCCATTCTGACATTTTTATTATTGATGAATGAATTAGTTTGTGTATAGAAGAGTCTTTGGTAACGGGATGGTAATACCTCTCTTGAAAGTACAGCTGACTGCTGTCCTGTAGCATTAGGACTTTCATCACACCTTCAACTTCCCAAGAAAGTCGATGTTCATCTGCAAACTCTTGAACTGCTTCTAAATGCCTGATGTCGACCCCTTTATATCAGGCAGCAGTTTGTGCATGTTACTTTTTGTCACAGTCTTCTATCTGGTTAGTGTGAACAGACTTGTGTCCTGTACCTGCTAGTAATGTGCGTGTATTCAGGCTGATCGCACCGGGCATGCGCAGCAGGTTTCTCAGGGTCTCCTCACTCTTTGAATAGATGCTGTGGATGTTAAAATCTCCCTCTCGATCTTTTACGCCCTTTAATATAAAACAGCATCATTTCTATCATTGTGGACTGATTAACCCTGAACCGGGTGTCACCAGAGACGCCCACCCCACCACAGTATAAATGACACAATGATATAATGTAGCAACTGTATTACTTTAATTACCATAGTCGGTATGGTGACTGAACGTGATAAACATTCTATTTACAATAAAAACACGCTTAATTTCTGTAAGAGAAGAGCTATGAAGGTCTGTCTGTGATGTTACCTTAACCTTTGGTCTGCAAATAATAACACTGAAATCTGGCCATTGGTCTGCAATAACCTCCAGATTGTGAGGTGTTCCTCGGTTTATGTTGAATATACAGCCGTGAACCTGTGAGAACACAAGCACATTACCCAAAATAAATGTGTAACTTGATTCTTTAGGCATTCGAATAGCGCTGTGGTAATCTGAGCACAACAGTTCTTCAGTCTTTTCCAGGGTTTCCACACCTTGCTGGATTCAGGGAAAAACTGCTTTAAGCCGCTCTCAGCCTGTCTGAGTTGCTCAGGTCGCAGAATGATCATCCTGTCATGTCCAAACCTCACAGAATGAAACTGAAACCTGAAGCTCTAGCAGTTGAGAGCAATAACAAAACCAGGAAGTGGTTTTATGAGGTCGGCACACCCATGTAACTATCTCAGTGCTGATCTTATAATGACGAAGTATTGGCAGATGAAATGATCTGTAATTAGTCTTCAGGGTGGAACACTAGCTGAACCAGTTCATTTACACCGTTAGCCTGGTTACATCTGTTTTAAATAAGCTGTAATTTGTTTAAGTATGTGCCACCTTTTTTATGTTTGTGGTTATATAAACCGAGGAGCACATTATCTGTTGTGTCTGACTTTTTCAACAGGAGATATTCTGGACATCACAATGAGGGGTCTTAAAAACGCATTCCATCTGGTCATGTGACCTGGCCCAATGTGAGCCAAACACTGCTTGTTCTGTAAAGAGAAAAGATGTAACATGGAGGTTCACTGAACTCTTCAGCTGTGCAGCATCTGTTTGTGTCGGAGTAAATGTAGAAACATGCAGTATGTGAGGATGACTCAGCAATCTTCATTAATGCATTCATATAAATCCATCAGCAAGATGCTAAAGCAGGATCTCAGCTGGAAAAGCTCTTCACTGATGCTCTTAAAACCATCAGAAACAGGATCTCAGCTGGAAAAGCTCTTCACTGATGCTCTTAAAACCATCAGAAACAGGATCTCAGCTGGAAAAGCTCTTCACTGATGCTCTTAAAACCGTCAGAAACAGGATCTCAGCTGGAAAAGCTCTTCACTGATGCTCTTAAAACCATCAGAAACAGGATCTCAGCTGGAAAAGCTCTTCACTGATGCTCTTAAAACCATCAGAAACAGGATCTCGACATCAACAGTGTGTTAAATCAGAGTAAGAAATGTTTTTTGGGCTTTGTGCTTGGGCTGTTGATGTTTATATACATGCTAACAGACTCTTGCTGATGTTACATTTAATGTTCACACTGTTTCCACCCACATGATACATCAGACTGACCTTGACTTTGCTTTCTCTTACAGTTCTTGTTGTCAAGATGTTTTGTGTTCTGACCCTCCTTACGGCAGCTGGTGTTGTGATGGGAGACAGTCTGACACAGACCTTCAGCCCAAATGCTGATGTGGCAAAGTTTGCCATAGACTTTCACCATAGCAAGAATAACCACCCGTATGCCATAAACCGGTGAATATCTTATCAGCTCAGGTCAGTGACACGCACATGATATGATGTAAGATGTCCTGTAAGCTCATGTATTTGTTTATATATTCATTTTGTCTTTATTTGAATGTTGTGTGAACATCAGCTGACCCTCGACTGCAGGTACAAACCACCCAGACTGTGTGCAAGAATCACCTAATTTCAGACTGTCCTTCACAGTGTAATGCAGAGGTAAGACATCATGATACAGTGTTACAGTGTGTGTGCTGTCAATGCAGAAAATACCACTGAAACACCCAGAACATGTGCAACTGCAAATTTATGTGTCTGAAAAATAAAACATTCAAGAGCTGTAAATTAATGTACCGGTAATTAAGAGTCTAATATGTCATTTCATTAATATGTAATTGACTAAATTAATTCTATTTGTCTTTCAGACAGTTGTGTTTTCATAAGTGCGTGTTGTCTTAAATCATAAAAAAAGCACACAGCCTTAATTCTGCTGGTTGCATTAACTGTGAGTGATTTAAAGAGCACAAGTGTGCAAAACCTGTATGCCAACAAAAGCTGAATGTGACATCAAATATGACAAATAAACTTATTCAAAGACACAAAGTTTGTTTTGTTTTTACTTTAAATCATTACATTTGTAATTCATGTCACATCATTTTATTGTGCATCATAAATGAATCATACATAAATAACACATGCAAATGTGCAGATAAAGAGAATTGAGTGACACCGGCTATCTAATGTAAAAAAAATAGATTAGACATTTATCAACACAAATTACACTTTATTTAAATTCATTAAACTGAAATCACATTTTGCGTCGTCGCGGTCACGTCAGCTCATGTTTGGCGTGTGACGTGTCAGAAGTTTGCGTATACGTCATCAGTCATCGTAAGACATCAGCAGCTAACTGCAGAAAGACACATGAAGTGATATTTCACCGGTGATTTATATGACTGACATGTATGACTGACATGTACGAGTGACATGTATGAGTGACATGAGCTCTCATCAGTGGAGATGTGTGACGCTCTGTTGTATTTTCAGGTACCTCACAGATAGAGGCTTTGAGGACTGTAAGAGTTCTTCAGAAAACCATCTCTTGCTCAAATCGTACAAGTCGCACTAAATGTAAGTTTGTGTTTTTGGCAGTGTTTATATTGTAGTTGATAACATTGTACAGTTATTGCTGAAGTTGTGTATGACACTGTTGAAACGGTGGTTATTTGAATGCTTATTGTGGTGTTTGTCGTAGTTTGTTTTATAAACGGAGGGAAGAGTTGAATGTTTCTGTTAATGGACAGCAGATTGTGGGTACAGTGTAGGATGTGTTGTTTGTACGTGCAGGTGTGATGGCAGAAGACAGATAACACTGTTTTATAATCCACAGACTGATCTGAGAACTACAGCACTGACTTTCCTGCCTGCAGACATCAACAGTGGCCGAGTGGAAAAGATAAAGTCATCGCTTGTGTGTTTGACAACACAAAACACAAGATGGCGCTACTGTCAAACTCAACCTGCGTATAACCCGCTGCATACAGCTTTTAAAGAGCTGTAATCTTCTGCGTTATTGTCACAGAACCTGACAGTGTTACTGACTGGGAAATAAATGCTGTTATTGTGCTTGATTGTGCTGCAGGGTTTTATAGAAATACACTGGAGGTGGAAATTCATGTTTTTCAGAATCGTGTTATTCTGTAATATTTGCATAAGTTTTTCTTCAGGCTTCACAGTTCATGTGAAGTTCACACGTCCCTTCTGATGAACCTCTGATGAACCTCTAATGAACTTCTGATGAACCTCTAATGAACTTCTGATGAACCTCTAATGAACTTCTGATGAACCTCTAATGAACTTCTGTCTCTCTGTCAGTTGGAGGGTCCGTGTGTTCTTCAGGTCAGAAGATTCATAATGTTGCAGCTCCTAAAGATCATGAGGAGTCACAGGCTGCGCCCAGAATGCTGCGTGTGCAGATGACGGTCATGTGACCTGCACGGGCCTGGAGCTCAAACATCTGTCCAGAATGAGGTCAGTTCCTGCTGCACAAGAGCACAATCACAGAACAAATGATGCTGATTCTAATTTATATCAAACGTGAAATAAGACGGTTGTAATTTAATAATTCATGTAATTTAGCCTTTGAAATGCTACACAGATTTTCCCTACTAGCTTTTTATAAAAAAAATGGTTGTACAGTTTAGTAACTCGGATGTTTAACCATTTGTGGGCCCTATTATTAATGAAATGATGTATTGGGTCATCAGAAACATCTGTCGTTTGATTCAGCAGAACTCGTGAGGCAGATGAAGGTCATGTTGATGTAGAGAGATGAAGATCATGTCTATAAACTAGGTTTGGCGTGTTCACGTCACACATTGGTGTGAAGCACGTTTGAGGAAATAAACTCACATTCTGGAAAACTCACTGTTACACTGCTGTGTTCGGGATATCAGAGCGCTAGTGAGAGAGATAAAGCTCTCTCTCTCTCTCTCTCTCTCTCTCTCAATACCTCCTGTTTAATCTTTCATTAAAGTCATGCAGGCAGTTTATAATCTGAGTTTACAGTGAATGCCACACATTCTCTCTGAAGCTGAAGATCAACTGACTGACAGGCAGGAAACAGAAGAGCAATTATGAGAAAATGCTGAATTTTAGAGTCTCTGTGGAAAAGAACACAAGCACTAAATGAGGAAAATGTACCCGTGAAAACTGTCAGAAGCCCTGATCATATTTCCCCTCACAGCTAACTAACAGCTGATTTTAGGTGAAATAGGAAAGTAGGTTGAAGAAAATAAAATCATTTTTTACTGTGATGTTAGTTTTATGTCAGTTATCTTTATTATTCATTGCTGTAATATCAAACACACATCTCATCGTTATTAGTGTATTAAATGTTATTTATTAAGTTCAAAATATATTTTAAGTAGAACTTATCTACTTAAAATATAAACATCTGACACATTCTGATATGATTCTGGCTGATTTTTGTTTTTTAATTATAGTTGTCAAAAAGTGAGTAATGTCAGTGCCAAACTTCTTAATGGTCTTTAATTTTCTTCATGTCTAATATGATTATTTTGGTTTTATTTTTTGTGATTTTGGGGTTAAATATGCTTCAGGCATTTCATCTTGAGATTCATATTGCACTTCTCTGATAAACACTGCTGTTAATATGTAATGAATTCACACTGATTTGATTTCTGATCCACTTTAAGTCTAAACACTCCACCTGGAACCAAAGTGATACTTCTGGGAACCGTCCAGGTGAAGAACGGAATCCTGCTATTGGTCGATTCAAAGATTGCAGTTCTTGAGGGCGAGGTGGATCACATGATTGAAGTGTGCTCATACAGAGCAGGTGGACAGCAGAGCTCTGGACCAGCGGAAAACTCCACCTATGTCGGCAGCTCCCGAGGTTTTAAAGCAAAGCACTGTTGATGTTTCTAATGGTATTTAAAAAAGTTACATTGTAACAAACAAAGTTTCATGCACTTTTCTCTGTTCTTGAAATGCAGATGGTGCTAATCTCAGCAATCCAGGTTCCTCCAATAAGAACCGAGACACGTATCAGAGAAAGAGAGATGAGAAGAAGTCATGGACAGAGAACAAACCAGGAGTTCACAGGGATTTGGTAGGAATCATTATGACAAACATTGTTGTCTTTTGTGCTGTGAAAAGTCTTTTCTCTGGAAATGATCTCTCACAGATATTCTGCAGTGGAGCATATTGAGCTGAAAATACATCTTGTGTTTAAAGAGTTCTGTGAAGACACGCAGTGAAATGATTTACAGAGTCTGGTGTTGAAAAACTGATCTGAACGCACTGAAACATTGAGCAACTAAACATTAGTGTGTAAATGAAAACACAACCGGCTTCAGTGAAGAAAGACAATTTTCCCAGAAGAGTGATGATTGGATGTCTACATACAGTGTTTTTATCTCTTCAGTAATGTGACAGAAAGCACCTGTGGTCTGGCAAACTGTGTGTATTGCTCTGATTTGGCTGGTTTTGAACGGATAATATCAGGGTAATAATCAAAGTTTTGTACTGGTGCACAGAAATTTTAAAACAGAGAAGTGAGACAGAGGTTTTCACTGCTGGTTGGTTTCTGCAGTGCTTTTTTAAGGTTAGTAAAACATCTCAAAGGCCCATGAATCTGTGTGTGAGCTTTTATTCATAATTATGTGGCATTTTTCTCTTCTGGATAATAGATGAAATGGTGACTGATGTTTACTGATAATTTGACGCCTCTGCAGTTTTCATCGTGTTTGTTCTGTTACTCGTGACTTAAATGTTTCATTTGAAGTAGAATTTCAGAGGTTTCATGAGAAGCATGTCAACTGTTCTTCAGTGTGTTTTTGTAGGCCTGTGTTGTTCTTTCATCTTAGCGTGATGGATTTTGAGGCACTTGTGATCCTCACTCTCATCTTTGTTTTTTGATAGTCAATGTGTGTGTTGTTTTTGTGAAGGTGGATGAAGGAGCTCTAAGGAACATCATGGAAATGGGTTTTAACAGAGAAGCAGCCAAACAGGCCCTTCTGGAGAACAATAATAACATGGAGGTGGCCCTCAACCTCCTGCTCACTGGAACCAACCAGGACAAGACAGGTCAGACCGAGCCGAGCCGGCCACCAGTGCGGGGTACAGCTGAATTCATTCACACTCATTCACAGTTTACCAGTTTCACAGTTTGTTTGTTTCGTTTACTCTGCACTTTACGTGTCTTTACTAGGTTGTTTTGTTTAGATTCTGCTTATGTAATAGTCAGTGGTGAAGAGTTTCAGACTGAATGTTTCTTTTCTTGTGAATTTTAAGTGAATGTGTTCTTTAATTTGGCGACAGGAAGAGGTCGAGGACGGAGACGTTCAGGACAGGAAGAGGTCGAGGACGGAGACGTTCAGGACAGGAAGAGGAGGCTGGAGGAAGACCTTCAGCACGCTCTTTGACTTCCTAGAGTCAAAAATGGGAACCTTTTCTATTGATGGTAAAATGAATTAAACTTTTTTTCTGTAGATTATATATATTTTTTAAGTTTAATGACTCCAAAGACTGTTAAACTACTGTATGTAATTTACAGTCATTATTGCAGAATAAAGCCCAGCGTCCTGTCAGGGTCCCGATCGTCCTCTGATGGCTTTGTTTTGCTTTACTGCCTGATCTGTTGTGTTTTTGTACGTTCTTACTGCACGTGTACTGCTAACTAGAATAAGACCTTCAGTGTATCAGTGTTTTAATCTCATGTTAAAGTCTCAGGCTGCAGAACTGTGTAAACAGATGGCTGGTCTCAAATGAAGACAGTTGTGTTAGTCAGCTTTAGATTAATCTCTCGGGCTGCTAAGCTCTCCTGGCATATGGAGAAAACACACAGGGCTAATGTTTTTCTAATGTTTTTGTAATGTTTTTGTCTTTGTGTGTGACTGCACTTGTTCAGGACTGTGATGTTCGTGAAGCTTGCGTTGAATCAGTTATTTAGTCTTCTGGTAGCTCAGCATATCAGTCATTTCTGGAAAAACCTTCTAGGTTTTTTTAGTTTTTGCTGATGTGTCCATTACAGCTCAGTGCACTACAATGAGATTAAAACACACTGTCTGTTTAATACGCTTTTACCCATAAAACACACCAACACGTTTCTCATGTAAAACACACGGTTCTGTGCTTTAACTGGGACTAGATAATAGTAACAATATATTTATGAATTTATTTTAATGCACTTTTTATTTGCTGGTTAAGTGTCATTAGACTCAAATTCCACAACCTTTTGTCACTAGATTTTTAGACTGCTTTACTCCCTGCATGAAACATTTTGAATCTACTTCATGAAATGATGGTTGAAATGATGAATCTTCTGATTAAAAAAGCAATAAGCCACTTACATAAATACTAATAAATAATAGGCATACACATAAATACTGATATCAGAGGTCTAACGGTTTACCTAACTGTGTATTTTTAAGCTATATCACAAAGCCTGAGTTCTGACAGTTTTTGTGTTGTTGTTAATGCTCTATAGTCTAAGATCCAGCCCTTACAACAAGCTAAAATGAACTTTCCCAAAATTGATCAGCGGGCCAGAGATATCTGAAGACATCTCCTATCTCAGAACTGTCTCATCTCTGTCTCCGCATGGCAGATGTAAGGGCTCACTGCATTTATGAAATGTGGACATCTGTGTTAATGCAAATGGCTGTTGTACAGTGAATCTATGTAAAGCACTTTATTAATAAAGCACTACACACCCTTTTGTTCATTGTTCAGTGTTTGTTTCTGTCGTTGTTTGCCTTTGACAAGTTGAATTTGTTGGTGTTTTTCAAACTTTGGCAAACTGCAAAAAAAATGATAATTATTAATTCCTCCCATCTGCCATTGGTTGAACAGAACGGCACTTTGTCAGCGAGACAGTGTGACATTAAAGCAATGGTGTAATGCAGTTGACTCACAGGGATAGAAGTGTTACAGTATAAATGAAGTTGATGCTATTGATTTGTCAGAGGTCTGTGTGTGTCTTTCCTCCAGCATCATTTGTTGTAGCCAGTGAACCGCACACAGAGTAAGTTGATATCATCAGAAACAGGTCTTCAATGTAGGCCCGTATCATTTTCCACAGTACAAAAGACACGATGACCAACATTTCATTCAGTGTCAGAACTAGTTTCATTTGCAGTTATAATGTTACACCACTGTTCAAAACTATTTTCAAAAAGTTTATTTTACTTGAAATTTCCAGTGAGGTTTTTAGGTCATAAACTTGAAAAAGTTTGACTTGAGAGTGACAAATGAAAACAACAACCATAAATATGTTATATAAATATAACTTTTTGTGTTTGTCAGATGAATCCAGCACCGTATCCCACAATGCCGTGTGCTTCCCTTGAGCTTTTGTTTCCAGTGTGATAAATGGAGTGATATCAACTGCAGTCTTCGTCTTCATTATTTAATCTGCCAAAGTAAGACACTTTAACACAACTGTGATTTCAAAATACACAAATATGAAGCTCTTCATAATAAAATGAATGCAGCAACTTCTAATTCAGAATCTCTCTCAGACATGTATGTACTGCAGTCGCAACACCTGCACTTTGCTGCAAAAATCATTTTCATGCATCAAATGAGTAAAAATGGTTTAAAAGCAGAGGCAGCTTTAAAGATGATTGACGTGTTAGTACATTGAGGAAATTTCCCAGCAGATGGCAGATGCTTATCAGGCTCTGATTGGCTCTTGAGGCTCTGATTGGCTCTTGAGGCTCTGATTGGCTCTTCAGGCTCTGATTGGCTCTTCAGGCTCTGATTGGCTCTTCAGGCTCTGATTGGCTCTGGACGTGTTCTTACAAAACAAGATTGTCTGAATGAATTTCCTGATGAATTTCTTGAGTGTGTTAAAGTTTAAATAAAGTTTCTTTCACAGGGTGTGTGTTCACCTGTTACTTACTGGATGTTAATGATGAAAGAGACAAGAAATGATTCACAGATACAGTAGCTACAGGTACAGTTGTTGTTTAAAACAAACACGCTTCATCCAATCAGATTTCAAAGGCAGAACTTTTTACTTTATAAACACACAACTTATTATCCCAAATCCAGCTGCCGTAAAAACACGTCTGATGTGTTCTGCACACTGGACAGGATATTAAGCCACAGGCAGATCACACATATGATGACCATTTATTTAAGTCTTAATAGTGTTCAGTACAGTAAACAGGCCAGTGGTCATGTAACTGTTTGGGTTGTTTGAACACATGTACAGTTCATACACATGTACATGAAACTCTTTAACAAAACATTCAAACTGCTGAACATCTTGCTGAACCAGACAGACTGTTGGCTCTGATTCAATGTGCGAAAGAAACAAAACAAATAAAAAAACAGGAACCTTTGCCAACATCAGTTACTGTCAAAAAGCAAAAATTGTCCCACCTTTCAATGGCCTGTTGAATGAAATACAGTATCAGTAGTTTATAATGCAAATGCAAAGAATTCTGTGGACTAATATGAGCTCCTTCATTATTTTTTCTTTCTATCTTTTAAAATAGGCCTGTATGAACCTTTCCAGTGTGATTTTTAAGAATTCATTTTTCCATCAACCTAATGCAGGTTTATCATCACTGTGTGTAATCGGATTATTCTGAGGTCACGATTATTTGTTGGGTTGTCGTGGAGGTCAGTGTCTTCTGCATGTTATGTAATATAATGTAACTGTTAATATCCCACATAATGTTTTTGTGTTGTGTTGATGCTGGTGAAATTACACTATTTCTGTGTATTTAAATCAGCACTAGGAAAAAATCACTAGTTATCAGGGGTAGTTTGTCACACAGTCTACACTAACCACAGTAACTAGAAAGGTTTAAATCAAAGTTCAATCACACAAATGCTTGGTCAGCTGTGATCTTGTATGTTGGCTTTAAATAGCTCATTTAAAATTGTGTTGAATAACATTTATGAATTCTGTCCTCAAAATTAACATTTCCAAAGATTAAATTCTTAATGGTATTTTAATAATATTTTATAGTGAAGATTTAAAACACAAACCCACTCTGAGGAATAGAGACTACAGCAAATATGTAACCAATATTGTTTACTTCTACAACACATTATAAATTCACAACAATGTTTGTTGCAGGACAGGTGTGTGTTGAAAGCCACGGCTCTCAGTGTGAGTGTGTCCCACATCATTCAGATCTGTTTACACACTGTGTGTGTGTGTGTGTGTGTGTCACCAGTAACAACTGCTGCCTGTTTGACTTTAAATCACATCCGTCACAACACAACTTCCAAAAAGTAGCTTTTATTTAATCAAACATTTTACAAAAAAATCAGGTTTTAAATATTTGACACTTAAAATATTAACACTTCATTAGTTTATATTTTAGCACATTATAACAAACTACTTTTTTTTGTTGAAGTATCCAGTGAAAGTTTTAAGCAAAACAAACTTATTAAATTATTAAATATGACAAACTGAGATTTACGTTAGAAGACAAAACTCTGACTAGCAGAGATGAACAAAATAAATCAACAGTGTTTCACTGATGAACAGAACCTTATCAAAACCTCTCCAGACTTTCATTCTGAGAGTTTGATCTTGTTACAAAAGCAGGATTTGTAAACTGAGCTAAACCCTCTAGGCTCAGGTCATGCTGAAAGAGTTTCTTCACTGAAGTCGAGTGCTGCCGTGATTTTCCTGTATAATCTTTTGATAGACTGTCACCACTTACATCACAGTGTTTTAACATCAGAAAGCCAAACGTCAACATGACGGCCTCAAGCCCTCTCAATCTTCAGCTTTAAAATCTCACAGCCAGTTCTTTCTGATAAAGAACTGATAAAGATAAAGAAGACTCACTGTCTTCAGGTGACCAGCCACACCTGCCAATTTCAAACAATTCACAGCTGCCTGCTGACGGGAGAGATGCATGTAACAGCCGTGTATTCAAAACCTCTTCAGTGAATGAACCACCGAGAGCTACATGAGACCATCAAACAAGCAAATAAGCAAGTTACTCAAATTATATGCCCGTGCAAAGCAAAGATTCAGATTTTAAAGATGCATAATAATAATTAGACTAAAAGCAAGTGTTTCAAATGATAGAATCCTAAACATGCATTATTGCATATATTTAATTAAATAACATCTATTTACTAAAAAATAAAGGGGGGCATAGAAGAGATTGTTTTAGCAAGAATGAACTGAACTCACGGTGGTTAATATTCTCTGAACGCTCCAGTTTTTGCAGCGTTAACTGACCAGCAGTAAAAGTCTTACAGCTCGTGCATTTTTAATCAGTTCTCATTTTAAATGCTCTCAGAAGACTGGAAGAAAAAACGCACACGTCCGTAACAATCTATTCGTTCTATATCTGACACGGTCAGTTTTACAGCAAACTTTGTGACTTCTGTAGAGAAAGACTCTAAGAAAACATGATCTAATCTTTCCGTCTGTCCTCAGACAATCAGAATTCAATTCAATTCAAGCATGACTCATTTTATGCCCAAACATTCACAAAGTTCTGCTGGCAAAGGTTCAAGTTGTGAGATAAAATGATTTGATGTTCTTTCACATCCTGGGGGTCCATGTTTAAAATATATATTCCTGCACATCAAAGAATAACTTTAAAGACTTCTCATTCCTGTAATTCAGAATTTGTCATCACAAGAGACGGTAACTGCTCAATATTCATCTGAATACAGAGAAGTTCTGAAGCAGCGTTTTATTCTTTTTCATCAAATTATGCTTGTAGTTATATAAAGATTTCATATTCATTGAGACTTTTAAAATGCCTCTGCACCGCATTAAACTGGAAATGGTCCGGAGGTCCGGAGGTTTCGTGTAGATGTGAAGTTTCTGTCATACTGTCAGCTGAGATTGATTTCATTAAAAGCAGAGACGAGACGTTTATGAGAATCTGGTTTAGCCTGATCTGAACTTCCTGTCCTGCATCAACACAGACTGTTAGATGTTCTACAACAACTTGAAACTTGAGCTGATAATGAACAAAATGCACAACACACTGATTCTTATCTCTCTCTCTCTCTCTCTCTCTCTCTCTATTATCAGATGAATCTCAATGAATCACTTTATAATCTAAATATTAGCTGTAAATATTTACTGTAAACAAGATTAAATATAAGGTCAGTAAAGAACAACTTACTGAACACAGAACAGCCCTGTGTTAAGACCTGACGCAGAGATGGAGTACAGTGATGATTTAGGATGGGGGGGCTTCTATGATCACTATGTAGTGTCCATGAGAATCATCTGGCAGTGGATTAAATGAGTTCACGGCTGTGTGCATGAAATAAGAACAGAGATGTCATGAATACGTCTCATGATGTCTACAGATTATGGTTATAGAGATTATAGAGAAAATGGATGAATTTATGCATCTCTTTATAGCGATTCAGAGGGAAATAAAGCATTAGGAAACAGTGAATAATGTGTCAGAAATCCACAAAACATCATTAGCATCTAAATGAGAAGCTACTGCAGTCAGCATGAGAAAACAGAGAGGATGATGGGAAATACAAAGTTTAAAGTAACGTTCTTGGTTCAGGAACTGTAAACGTTCGGACACACAAACCCATTCTAATTCTAATTCTAACTGGAAGAATGAGTATTATGCAGTGATCAAATATCTTAAAAAATTATCTTAAGAAGCAAGAAATGTGTTAGTTGAAAGTAAACTAGATATTGATGATGTTTATTTGCTTTGATTACTGGGTGACGTCTGTGGTAATCAGGCACAAATTCCTACAGCAAAACCCACCACACGCTTCCAGACCCTGAGTGACTGAACTAACCCCAAAATGTCCACATATATTCAGTCAGAGACACTGAGTGAGATGATGGGAAGAGAAATAGAGAAATATGATCCATCGCAATCAGAGGCTTGGATTGAATTATTTTCTGTTGCATCACAAGCATGAAAGACGGGAGATCAAAGTGAGATTTGTGGGAGCAGAACGATGTCTGAATGCAGTATTGAAGCTCTGAGACAGGAGTGAGAAGATGAAGGTGGATCTGATGTCATTACAGCTTGACAGGGGATGAAACCCAAACCCGGGTTCTATTGTGTGGCTGCGTTTGTTTGGATTTGAAGCATCGCAGAACCTATACAGCCAATCTGAAACCGGATCAACTCACCACTGATAGTAATTACTTGCTGTCTACAGGGTTAATAATTTAATGTAATTTCAGATGCCTCACTTTCCAAAGAACACACACACAGAATATATTGTGTTTTGCTTAACATAGTAAGACAACATGCAAGGCCAAATCAAAGCCAAATCCCCAAATAAATGCTTGAAAAATATCCATCTGTGTGTCTATAAAAATATTGGCTGGTGACATGAAATAAAAATAGATTTACAGTTTTCCCTCGTTTCTGATCCAACACAGCCAAAAACAAGTCAGTCCAGGCATCTTGTTTATGGAGTACACATTATATCAAACATGACCTCGAGCGCAGTCCACAGGCTCAGCTCACAGCCTGTGCCGTGCTAAACCTCCACACGCAATCTTCTGCTGGTCCCTGTGCTTCTAAATGACAGAGTGTTTCAGTGTGTTCAGAGACAGAAAGAGAAAAATGAAACCAAACTGGTTTTTGGAATAATAGAAGTGGTGAGTGGACATGCCATGCTTGTGTTTGTAGAGCTGATGGTGTTTCTTGAGTGATGACAAACACACACTCCCGCTTTGACCTCTGTGGTGGGTTGGGACACTGGAGATCATCCTATTGGTCAAATACAAAAAGCTAGATTAGAAAAAGCAGAATGGAATGCACACACACACAGAACAATCGCTTCAGCAGAACTTTAACTAGATGCTTGAGAATGAGGAATTAAATTGATATTCATTTACCTGTTTGACCTGAAGGTGTGTTTTGTGTTCTTACATGATACTGTGTGAAGAATGTAACCTAAAGTAAACGAGATTTCTGCAACAGCATTTTTCATGGTATAAAAGCAACATCTTCACATGACGTGATATTATCTGTCAATTCTTCAGCTGGCTTTAAGATCAAGTCTGATAATCCTTTGATATTATATGATTTAATATCTTCCAGAGTAAATCCTGATTGTTTCTAGAACACAACAATGTTCACAAAGTCATTTTAAAATCAAAGCAAGATTAAAGGTGTCTAGATTGTCTTTTACAGTTTATAGCAGTTAAAACACTGGTGTTCATATTTTCCACAAGAACACTCTGATAGAATAATGACTACTGCACTGAGTTAAGTCAGCATTTAATACCCGTTTAACTGCTAATTCAAGACAGCATTTCAGATCCAAGCCATTATTAAGAAAATAAAGCACTTTAATGTTCATGAATTCTTTGCTTACACAACAGAGAAATTTGAGGAAAAGATCTGAGCTGGGCTCACAAACAGAATCATTTAAACTCAGAGGTCTAACGACTCATTGCACACAAGCGTATTATCAACAGATATAAACACTGCATCCTACAGAAAACACAAAAATGTCTCCTAGCTGTGACTTATTGAGAAACAGATGAGAAATCAGTGTGACACTGATGAGAATCTGAGACAGCAGATGACACACGTGAGAAGTTGCTCTGCACTGCTGGGCTGGACAGCTGGCAAGACATTTGACAAACACTGCTGAGGGCATCACATTTAAAGCTTGCTGGACATTAAAACATCTGCAGCCATCCGGTCATATATATACACATATGCGTTGATTTTATCATAGTTATAAAACATACTGTATGCACAATATTTACATTGTTAAATAATCTTAGGACGATATGCACAAAAGCAGCTGTAAACAGATTATTTTGGGTGTTTTGTAGTCTGGACAGGCCAGTGTCATATGTTTGAAATCTCCATGAGGTTCTTATCCACCATTTCATGGGTCAGCTTTAGAGGAATCTCAACATCTAACCGTTTTTTTTTGGGTTTTCTAGCTTTTTTACAGCAAATGTATGTAACCAATGAGATGACGGTCAGAAAGAGTCCCAGGCAGGTAACCATCAGAGAAAGCAGCAGAACCTGGTACTCACTGCATTGAATTGGCACTCGGTCACCCTCCCTCCCTTCCTTAACCGGAGGGACCTCCTCAGGGTCTGTATCTGCCCCCCTGGACAACAGGCTCTGGATAAGGGTCTCATTGCTCACGGTCTCATTTACAAAGAGGTTGACCAGTACTGTAGAGTAAAGTTCTGGCTGCCCGTGGTCTCTGACTTTGACCCACAAGCTGTAAAGGCCTCGATTGCTCAGGGTTTTCTTCAGGGTGATGTTTCCTGTGTACGGGTCAATGTCAAATGACCCAGGCTCTCCATCTGTTCTCTTGATGATGCTGTAAGCAATAACAGCGTTCATTCCCGTGTCCCGATCCACAGCGTACACCTCTGTTATGGACGTTCCTGGGACTGTACTGGGAAGAACCAGCATGTAGGACTGGTTGGACTGGGGAAACAGAACTGTTGGAGGGTTGTCGTTGACATCCAGTAGAAGAACGGTTACCATAGTGACACAAGAGAGGGCGGGTTCACCCCCGTCAATGGCTTCGATCCAGATGTAATACGTTCCCTGTTGTTCTCTGTCAAGAGGGGTTTTGACTCTTAACGCTCCTCGGCCCGTGTCGATCACAAAGATGTCACTGCCGTTAAGGATGGACAGCGCCACCCAACCGTTCTCCCCTGCATCTGCATCTGTGACCGTGAGAACCCCGATCTCCCCCAAACCTGGAAAGTTCTCTGGCACAAAAAAGGTGAAATCCTTGTTGATGAATCGAGGACTGTTGTCATTCCGGTCCTGAACGGTGATTATCACCGTGGCGATTGACTCCTTCCGCGGCGTTCCGTTGTCTACTGCTCTCACAGTGAATCTGTATGTTTCCTTTTCCTCTCGGTCCAGAGGAGTGGACACGGTCAAAACTCCAGTCAGCCTGTCCAGGTGGAAAATGGACGGAGCGTCAGCACCGAGCACATAAGACACCTCACCTCTGCTGTCACTGTCCTCATCAGTGGCCTGAAACTGAGTGAGAAATGTATCTGGAGGGTTGTTCTCTTCCACCGTGATCTCCATGAATGACTGCTTGAAAACTGGAGCATTATCATTTACATCCAACACATGAACCTTCACGATGGTCTTCACTACTAATCCATGTGTGTTACGAACCACAGTGATCATTTCATAATCCTGTTGCTGCTCGTAATCCAGTGGTTCAGTGGTTTCAAGCAGGTACTCGTTTTTGAAACGCTCATACGGTACAAGTCTAAATGGACCAGTACTCTCCAAATGACACTCCACTTTCTGCTGTGGGTCTGTGTTCTTGATGGTGAAAAAAGCAATGGGTGAAAAGGGCGGCTCAGATTCACTTAGACTGACGACACCGTCCTTCTCTGAGGCGATGTAACGTGCTACAATCACTGGAGGGCCAGAAGCCTCTTTGATGACATGAATTGTAACCGTGGCGACCTCTGGAATGCATGTCGGCCCGTTAGCTAGAACGACCAGCTTGTAGAGCTTTCCGCTGTTGTTGTCTATTTTACCCGCCAGTTTAAGAACTCCAGTATTCTTATCCAGGTGAAACAGGTTTCTGCTCTCATGGGTGACCCTCTCACTGAAAGTGTACGTGATCGCAGCATTGGGCCCCTCGTCCGGGTCGTAGGCTTGGAGACGAGCGAGCTG
>JAZGTK010006978.1:0-19978 GCA_036877625.1 Ambastaia sidthimunki | reverse complement strand
TTTCTGGTCCAGCTCATCCATTTTTAAAATAATAATAAAAAATATGTTTTACAAAAACATTTTTACAAATGTACAGTTTATATTTGTTTACAGAACACATTTAAGCCTCATTGTTTAAAAAAATGAAAGCAAACTGGCAGTACTTAGCATAGAGCTTTTACTGTATGATTCTGTATGTTAGCAGAACGCTAATCCACATATTCAGGTGCTAAGAATTAGTACGAGGTCACAAAGAGAGCATGTATAAGCACCGGAGCGAAACTATTGATTCTTATGTTTAAATTGAGGTTAAGGTGATAGAACAAGAAGTTACTGATCTGCTGTGTGTTAAGGAGTGAGGGTGATTCAAATATTTTTCTCATTTTTGCTCAAATGCCTCCCAGCTTCCTCTCAGCTACTGCAGTTTCTGTCTCTGAGTTTCTCACTGTGTCTGCATGGAAAGAAAAAAACTTCAGATTTCTGTTGGTGTTTTATATCTCAGTAGATAGCTAAATACTCTTTCCCAAAAATAAGAGAAAACACAAGTTTGTCTGATCATTTTAAAGGAACCTAATGTGGAATGCAAAAGACCCTGAAATAAGATAAACAGTAAAAGATAAACAGTTTGATTTTTTTCCCCTGTTTTATAAATGTAAGAAAAAAGCATTTGTTGTAAAATGGAATGAGATAAAGACTTTGATGATACAGTTTTTGTGGCATGTCTTTGTGTTCCTCTGTGGCTAAAACATTTGCCCTATTAATAAGATTATGACTTATTAATATTTATGACTTTGCACAGCAGTCGGAGATGTTGTAAGAATATTTTAATTGATAAAGGACATAATCTGGGGACATTTTTGTTAGCAAAGCCTGTCACACATTTTGAAATCCAAGACAGCTTATAATTAACCCTCTGCTCACATGCCAGAACATACAGTTTAATCTTCCTGACCTAACATCAGGTCAGACACACAATAACATTCATGGCCATTAAAGATGCAACAATTTTAGGTTGTAAAAACATTTCCCTAACATTTCCATTTAGTAACAAAAACGTTACAAATGTTTTTAAAGGAAAACGTTTAGAGAATGTTAGCCAACATAATGAGAACGCTCCCTGTGACATCATCTGTTTCTATAACTTGACCACAGTACAAGCAGTATATCACAGTACAGCCTAAATAATAATCAAACAACTAGTTGTTCTGAAACATGTTACATTTCATCACTGGATACGTAATGTATTTAATAGCAAACAAACTGACTGCATGAGTGACACAGTTTGTTGTGAATCAGAGTGAATCAGAAGTAAACGTGTCTGTAAAGATGATTACACTTACATGTCAGTCCTTTCTGATCCTCAAGGCATTAGTCAGTCTAATGTCTTTAGCTGTTGGTGTTACAAAGCATGTGTCCATCTCTCAACACACACAAACGCACAAGTCATGCACAGACACACTGAGGAGCAACAGCTGCTTTTGTGCTTGTGTTTTTGGGATTTGTAGTTTTTGACAAATATTCTATCAGTTGGATTTCCAGTTACTTTTATTATTTACTTGTTACCGCGTCTGCTGGTGAATTTTGTTCTATAAAATGAACACAGGTGAGTTAAACTTGTACGATTGTTAATTTACATCAAGTTAAAATTATCCTTATTAATTAAAACTTAAACATATTTAATTTTAAAGAAACTCAGGCTACAAATCGTGTTTAACAGCATTTGTTTTACTGTTTAAATTTATTTGTCCACTACAGAACTAAAAAAGATCAAAGCCTTTATGTTAATCAGTCATTTGAATTTGTGTTTATATATTTATAAAATATATATTTTATATATTTACAGTGTGTCAAGACGGTGATGTCACAGTCTTCTGTCCTGTGTTTGTTTAATTCCTCTTCAAACAGGAAGTCTGATGGGAAATGTTATACTGGCATAATGGAATATATTTTGTTTTGTTACGAAAGCATATTTCCCAAAATAGCGTTAAATGAAACCTCAGCTTTCATGGTTTTATGGTTAGAGAATAGTTCAGTGAGGTAACATGTATGTACAGTGTAAGCCTGTTTACAGCGTATTTTAAGCCTGAGCAGGCCAGATTTAGCACTGACAATTAAAGTGAAGCACTCCAGGCTAAATCCAGAGCAAAACTCACCACCTTCTAGATATATCCAAATAACAGCTGTGTCTTCATCACTGTATAATGTCTTTAGAGGTTGAATGTACTTAGAGATGTTTATGTTTCTTCTCTGTATGTCTTACTGATAGTTCATCGCAAGACAGGGGCCATAAACTTTGATTTTTTTTCTCCCTCTCAGCTGCTGACTATTAACTGTGTCGGATCAATTTCCAGAAATGCCAGCTAAGATAATGTAGACAGGACCTGCATTCCGTAACTCCACAAACATGGCAGCAGCGGAAGACTCTGATTTTGAGGATCCAAACTTGGGATCAGGGCCAGATGAGGATGCCTCGGAAATCTCACTATTAAAGGAAGAGTCGGACTTGGGAAGCCTGTTATCTGATGATTCTGTTCTTCCTGATTACGAGAGAGAAGATGGAAAAACTGGAACAGCCAACACATTGTATGAGGCTTGTGTCCAAAACGATGCACAAGTCCTGAAGAGAGTTTTGGAGCGTGGCGTGACCTACAACGAGGTCATGGAAGTTGACGTTAATGGCTGGGTAAGAAAATGCAGATTAGCACTAGCAAGCATGAGACACGTTGACCAATCACAGACCAGAGCAATCAGATGTTCTGAAAATAGACTTTTCAGGAGTGCTATATTGAATACGGACTATAAAAGTTACAGATTACAGCTTTAAAGTATTATTTTGATAAAGGTCATTGTAACACAATGATTTTCCGTTTCAGAACGGGATGATGTTTGCTTCATATAAAGGCTTTCTTCCGATTGTTTATGAGCTTCATGGCTGTCCACATCTGGAAATTAATCACCAAGACAACGATGGCAACACGGCCCTTATGATCGCAGCTCAGGCTGGTCAGTTCTGCGTATAATTCTTTACTTCACTCATAAGTAAACAAACTGCTTTCTATATTCTAACTTACTATAATGATTTTGTTCACAGGTCACGTCTCCATATGTAACTACATCATGAACTACTTCCCCGGAGCAGACACAGAGATCAGAGACAACAGAGGGTTTACTGCTCTCCTTAAAGCAGCCATGCAGGGCAGGAATGATGTGGTGGCAGCTCTTATAATGCACGGTTAGTGAACATACATGAAGAAAGAGACGCTTGCTTTTTTAATGACCTCATCATGACACAGACCAATCAGACCAGGAGACCCACGTGGCCAACTGTGGAACACAAAAGAAGATATTTGGAGAAATGTCTTAGTGGTTTTGTGTCCATACAACGGAAGTTAATGGGTTTGGTTACCAACATACCTCAAAGTATCTTCTTTTGTGTTTCTTTAGAAGCAAAAAACTCATGCAGGTTTAAAAAGACATGAGGGTGAGTAAATGATGAAGGAATTTTCATTTATGGATGAACTATCCCTTTAAGACTCCTTTTTATTGGTCTCTCCTCATCTCAGGTGCTGACCCAAACGCTGTAGACTCAAACCGTGGTAAATGTGCACGGGACTGGGCGGTGAAGACAGGCCGTTTCGAAACACTACAACGCCTGCGTCGCATTGTGCTGCGCCCGATGGCGGAACAGTTCTGTGACTCCTACGTCCCCGAGTGGCCCAACCTCAAGGTGCTGGTCGCCAAAGCAACAGCCAATAAGAGTGCACGCCAAAAACTGACTCATCGTCTCAAGAATACATTTGGTTTCAGCTTCCCACGTGACCCGCAGGACAACGGTGTCATGGATCACATGGTCCGAATGACCACCAGTTTAAAGAGCCCACTCATAGCCACGGCCACACGCCCACTGTGCCCAAGCAGCCCCCCGGAGGCGGGCAAACGACGGCTGGCTGTGCCCGAGCTGGTGCAGAAACACTCAGAGAAACAGCTGGAAGAGGGTTCGCTTTGCCATCGAAACGACTCCATCATCTCCATTTCTCCATCTATCCACTCGGTCAAATCTGTGTCCTGCTGCGTTGAGACGCAGAAACGAGGCAGCGTGTCCGGCATGCGCACCTTCATACCTCGCAGCATTGCAGCAAGACGCAACAGCGTGTTTCCCTCGGGCTGCGTGCCACAGATCAGGGTCACCAAGTCTTCCGAGCCCACCCCTAAAAAAGAGAAGAAAAACAAAAAACAAAAGGGTTACTTGGAACCTCCAAAGTGGAAGTACAAGGAGACCAAAATTGAGAAGAAGAAAGAGAAGAAAGCAATAAAAGAAAAGGAGGAAAAAGAAAAGAAGGGCAAAAACAAGGAGAAGAAAAAATGTGGCGATTGAGATGGTGTTCAAACAGAGCTCAGAATCTTAATGAGGTGGTAATGCAATGTGTTAAAATCAAATGTTGATGAAACCATGAAAGCAATGCAGTGAATAATGCAAGGACTCTGAAAACAGGAAGTGCATTTTGAAACCTCAGTAACGCGTTTCTGTTTTGCACAACTGCTTCAGTCGTAGCCATGCAGTTCTGCGTGGTGCCATTTGTGGCACAGAAATGACAGAGATTATTGTCTCTGGTTGTCACTGTATCAGATATGCACCACACAGTTATTACAGCCAAATAATTTACGGTAAAGGTATTATCACGGTATCTGTTGAAATACAAGTATCAAAATACAAGTGTAGGGATGCAGAGAGTTTGTAACTGTTTTTGCTCCTAAGGCAAAATGTTAAACAGGTGCAATAGCACCACCTTCTCTGTTAGCATGATAATATCACAGAAATGTTTGCATTTAATAATATTCATGCGTTTCCCACCAGCGAGGGGGAAATTCATAAATTAATGAACAAAAAAACGATTAAACACAAGACATAATAATAGCAACAGGTATGTGATCACTATGCGAGACTCATTTTAAGATACTGTAAATAAATAATGTATTATTTATTCACACCTCTCTCACCTGTGATACTGCACGAGGCTGTATAGTCAGTAATCTGCTGTTTTATCCTGACAGCACCAGTTAAGACATGATGGATTAAAGGTGCAACAGGGTCACTCAGGTCAGGCAGGGACCTCTGGCTAAATTTGTGACCATGGCTTACCAGCAATGCTGTCTTTATTTAAAGTGAATGGCTAAAAGTTACCAACTTTTCATGCATTAAACCCACCATAAATTTCAGCACGTTGTTCAGTTTTTGTTGTACTCGAATCAACAATGCGTAACACAGAAATGTAGACATGCATAAATGAACAGCAGGGGGCAGTAATGAGCTATATATAGTTGTTTATACACACGTGTTATGTATCAACACATAAGGAGGTTTAATAAACAAAAGACAACATTTAAGAGAAATCCCTAAGATCAGTTAAAAGAGTTCCTAAGAACTTTCCTATTACTGAACTCTTGGAATTTTCTTAGGAAGTTTATATAACATAATATTTGTATAATGGTTTTCTTCAGAACAACATTATCTTTTTCTATTTCTTAAGAAAAACCGCAGATAACAATAACTCAAATGAATAAAAGGTTAATGGATGCTGATCATTTTTTTTTATTATATTAGCGTCAATTAAGACAGACACGTGATCGTCCATTTCATTAGGTGCCAAGTGTTATCTGACTAATAATATATTCATGTCATGTGTTAGTTAAATACTTTGACTTTAAACGTCAGTGAGAATTTATTTACTTGTTTAACTCTGATGTTTAAATTTGCTTTAAAACAATCAAAGTAAAAAGGACAGCCTTAGTTTTTTGATGGTGAAGTAATGTAAGAAAGCAAAACTTTATCATCATTATATAAAACTAATCCTTGGGAAGTAAACTCCAAGCTAACAGGGAACGTTCTCAGAACGACAACTAACATTCTCTAAAAGTTATCAAAAACACTTACCTCAGTAACTAAAGGCCAACAGAATTTATAGTTTACAATCCATAATGTTGTAATATAATGTTTGATGAATGATGATGAGACGAATAAAGTTTTACAAATAAATACTTTTAAAGGATTTACACATTACACATCACAATATTTTTAAGTATGATAATGTTCATGTATGTCAATTGTAGTAGTTAAAAAAAATGCTTGTTATTATGGAGGTCCACCATGCAAGATGTTAAACATGTTGGGCAGGATTACCAAGTAATGGTTGTTGAAATGTACCTATTTTATTATCATCCAGATGAACAATGTAACTATTAGGTTAAGTCAGCCATACTGGCATTGTATTGACTTTAATTTACTCCATTTTATTCTCTTTCAACTCTAAATTATCTTTGTTAAATTATGTTTCATAGTTGCTCATTCTATTATCTGATTTTGAGCAATTAGATGTTAAAATGAATTTTTGAAAACATTTGAGTAACAAAAGACAATGCAAGACAAAACTTGTGGTCTCAGATTTATTGTATTCAGATTTAGAGATGTTGCAAAGTCAATCGATACAAAATAAATCTGGTTGAACATGGTTTCAGTTTGGTTTTCACACGTGAACCACTTCTAACACAGGCACTGAAAAATACAGGGGGAAATACAGGAAAAAGTCTGAGAGATTACAGTGAATGTTACCACAAACTCAGCAAGTACAGGTTTCAAGATAGATGGTCCACAGAAATGCCATCACATCGGTTTTCTGCTTGTAACTGCAGTATATGAACATTGCATATGTCAAATGCACAAAGGTAAACTTTTACCATTGCAAAATATTATCTAAGATGTACCAAGCAGCTTGTAACAGCACAAAACTTCTTCCAGGACCTGTGTACCAAATCCCTGATTCACAAACCAGAGTACTGCTTGTAGTCATGTGATGAGACTTCAGATCCCTGACTGCTTCACTGGTTTCTGTGTGGCTTGATTTCTAATAAAAGTCTCTCTTTCCCCCTACATATAATCAGTGCAGAAACAAAACAATTCAGTGGCTGGGACCAAAATGTTCCTATTACATTCTTCCCGGTGTTTTTTAGTAAAGTTGGGCTGAAAATTTAAAAAGGCAGTGACACCACCAGACAAAAGAGGCATGTTAACTACCATCCACTCGCAGAACAACCGAAAACTTATTTTGCATTTAAGAAATTTGTGCCCTCATCTTCTCATTAACAGGGGATAGCTGTCTGGCTAGATTATAGCACCATAGTTGGCTGGAGTTGTAAGAAGTTGGAGAGTGATCTAGTTGTAGATGAGGAGGGTGAGGAACTGGTGTTGAGGGTTTTTCTTTAATAGCGTTTACTGCTGACGCTGTAGCTGCTGCTTTTGCTGATGGAGGAGCCACCGCCGTATCCGCTTCCGGTACCAAATCCACTTCCACTGCTGAATCCACTGCTGAATCCACTTCCACCACCGAATCCAAATCCGGAGCCGCCACTACCACCAGAAGAGAAACCTGTTGGACAAAGAAAGTGGGTTCAGATACACATCCAATGTTAAATGTGAACAGATGTGGACAGAAAGGAAGTTAACACACTACCTCCAGAAGACTGCTGCACGTGAATGGTGGCTGTAGCTCCACCGCTTGACAGCCTAAGTAGAGAAGATCAAAGCTTCGTCAACATCCAGCCAAAGGCTTGTAGAATAGCTAGAGCTACAGTTGGAGTTTGTGTATCAGGCTATCTTCTAATTATTCCTACCTGCTCTCTTCTCCTTCCAGCAGCTTCCTGTAGGTGGCGATCTCAATGTCCAGGGCGAGTTTGACGTTCATGAGCTCCTGATACTCGCGTACCTGGCGGGCCATGTCTTGCTTGGCCCTCTGGAGGGCTTCCTCAAGCTCCTTGATGCGCAGTTTAGCGTCCTTCACTGCCAGCTCTCCACGTTCCTCAGCCTCGGCGATCTGGGCCTCCAGGTTGGCACGCTACACAGAGCAGCAGCATACAAAGTCAGCTTTGTAAATATAACAGAGCTTGAATTATTAAGGTTTAAATTTTGATCATTACCTGTCCCTTGACTGCGTCGATTTCGTTCTGCAGACGGGCAATCATGCGGTTCAGCTCGGCGATCTCAGCCTTGGTTGAGCGAAGATCATCACCGTACTGACCAGCAGAGCTCTGCATCTCCTCAAACTGTAACACATTGAGACAAATCAAAACCCATGTAGCCACAAATGTAATGAGCTTTGATGTTTGAAGAACATTTGATCCTAATAAACATCAAGTTATTAGGAGTATTTGTGCGCTTTACCCACCTTCTGTTTGTACCAGCTCTCTGCCTCGGCACGGCTGCGGTTGGCGATGTCCTCATACTGAGCACGAACTTCAGCCACAATGGAGTCCATGTCCAGATTTCTGCTGTTGTCCATCTCCACAACAACTGATGTGTCCTTGATCTGTCCCTGAAGTTCACGCAGCTCCTGCAAACATAAAGAAAGCGGTCTTTAAGTTATACACCCTTACAGAGCAGTAGCACACCATCTAACTAGTCTTGAATAGCTGAACACAACAGAATTGAACTTACAGCCTCATAGACTGCACGGAGGAAGTTGATCTCATCTTGAAGAGCATCAACCTTGGCCTCCAGCTCAACTTTGTTCATGTAGGCGGCATCAACATCCTAAATAAGAAGAAACCAAAAAGAATATTTTATCCCACTGCCATTTGAAAACACTTAATACTGGAAAAAGTGGCAAGAAAATACAACCAAAAAAGAAACGTTTGCAAGATCTTTACCTTCTTCAGCAGGACAAACTCATTCTCTACTGCAGCACGCTTATTGATTTCATCCTCGTACCTGTTCAAGGGACAGTAAAGGTTCATGAATTCAAATGGCTTTAGAACGAACCATTTAATTCAGGTTTCATTAGAACTTCAGCTCACTTGTTCTTGAAGTCCTCAACCAGGTTCTGCATGTTCTTCAGCTCTCCCTCCAGCTTCATCTTCTCATTTCCCAGGCCATCGAGCTGTCTGCGCAGGTTAGCAATGTAGGCCTCAAACATGGCGTCGATGTTGGAGCGGGTTGTGGTCTGTTCCTGCAGGAGACTCCATTTGGTCTCCAGCATCTTGTTTTGCTGTTCCAGGAAGCGTACCTGGAGAAGGACAAAACGCAATCTGTGTTAGCCTGATGAGTGTCATTTTTCAGAGGGCTATGAGCTGGAGATTGAAAATTTAGCTGAGAAAGGTTGCATTAATAATCCTTTAGTCCAAAAAAGGATGACTAATGAACAAATGAATGACTAAATAAGTGGTTTGGTGGATTTGTGTGAACTTGTATAGCTCTTTTGTTAATTGTGGCTCTTTAAGTTTCTTTGTGCCTGCTCTCTGCACCATTGTTTAAGGGAAAACAAATGGACATGAGTCACTGTACCAGGCATTTTTCTGCAGGGTGGAGTAAGAGGATGGGGGTGGCTGAGGTGAAAGTGGACGGACTGGGTGGGGCAGAACTTCACACAAGCTATAAACTCCTAGACTAAAAAAAAAAAAAAAAAAAGCTGTTCCAGGAATGGCCTCACCCAAACCTGCATTGCTTCATAGATAAAACCGGACAGTAACATCAGAGAAAAATGCCATACCTGACACACCCTACTGCAGGTTTTGTGTTTGCTCTCTGGAAATCTGCCAGACTTTATGGCCCTTGTCTACAAATTAATCTACAGAACTAGATGCATTTTACCAACATACTTTGGTCTTTAAAAAAAAGTTTATAATAAAGCTGTCTATTGTCTACAATACATGACAATATATTCCTACAGGCACTTAAAATGAAAGGTGTGTGAATTCTGACTCCATGAGCTTTAGGGTGTGTCTCCTGTACACATCAGAAAGTTGTGAAGCGTTTGTTAGCTGCCAAATTTTGGTGTAATTGACTCTCAGTTGATCTGAGCTTTGATGAGAACAAAAGGATAAAAAGAAACTTACACCTGCGGACAAAAATTAACTGCTTTACAAAGACACATGCATAGAATACGATGACTATTAATTTCAACATAGCTGTGCAGTAATGTAATAAAGTCTAGACTTTGGACCAAGCACACAGCTTGTACAGTATATAGCACTAGCTCTCTAAATGTGTGGGTAGATGTGTATCTATGACTCACACGGTTGCTAGGTGATCACCTAAACTCCACCCATATGTGGACAGCCTCAGTCATGGGTTTTTTGAGAGCTTTTTTCCATGCAGACGGGATATTCATCTCTCGAGTAGGAAAAAGTTTAACAATTGCAGAATTTAGATTGAAGCCCAATTACATCAGCAAAGCTGATATGACTGCCAACTAAACTTGTTACTTCACTCTTAGCTAGTTAGTAGTGAAACTCAATTCTTAACTTTTCAACTAGGAATATGCTTAGCTAGAATAGAATATGCTTAAGAAATGTTGTTTGGCAAGAAGACGTTTAAATGTCTCTTCACAGCTGTAAGCTGTAACTTTTCTCCATTCAGTGTTGAGTCACTGGCTCAAAGTTCACACGCGGTGTAATAAAAGAAAAACTGTGCATTTGGGTTCATGCATTTAAATGCACGAACTTTTACGAGATTAAACACATGCATCACATACATTTGCGCGTTTGGTGTCATTTACAGACTGAATGCAATACTCACTTTGTCAATGAAGGAGGCGAAGCGATTGTTGAGGGTTTTGATCTGCTCTTTCTCCTGATTGCGCACTGCCTGGATTGAGGGGTCAATTTCCAAGTTGAGGGGGGCCAGCAGGCTCTGGTTCACGGTTACAGCGGTGATGGGTGGTGGGATAAATCCACCGGCACCTCCGCCGAAACCTCCACCATATCCTCCACCATATCCACCACCGAGACCTCCACCGAAGCCTCCCATACTACTGCTGCTGCTGAAGCTATAGCTGCCTCCAGCTCCGGATCCACCTCCGAACCCTCCACCGAACCCGGAACCCAAGCCGGACCTTCTGATGCTGCTGACTCTGGTGGAGCCGCCGGGAATACCGATGGCTGACTGGCTGGAGTAGCTTTTCCTCATGGATCCACCACTGCCGCCGCCGATGCTGTAGCTGACTGATCTGGTGCTTGTCATGGTGTCTGTGTGAAGGTCTTGGAGATGCCGAGAAGGTCGGAGAACTCTCTTTCAGTGGAGCGGAGGAAGTTGCTCACAAGGGTTGATGTCCCTCTGTGTGTCTCTCTACAGCTGGCTGATGCCTTTTATACGCGCAGGGAGGTGGGCGGAGCTTCCTGGTCTTACACACACACTTGCATAAAGACACACACGTACACACACTCTACCTGTTAGACAGGTATAGAGAGAAAGTCGTATGATAAATGGTGGCACGCCCAGCTTCAGGCTTGGCCTCAGGGGAGCGAAAGGACAACAGGAGAGACCTAAGCAGAGACATTCCAGCTGAAATTCAACAAGTTAGTAGCTCTCCCAGTCAATGGGTGTGTCTCTCTATCTGTATCTGGTTGGCTGGGTTAACCTCTGCTCTGTTCAGCAGGGTGGAAAACACACACTTTCACGTTCACTAGTAGTTTTTATTCCATCTGCTTTTGCCAGCATTTTAAACTGAGACCCCTCCACCCCCCCAAAGAGCTGAACAGATGCATTGTTGAGATTAACAAGCAGAAGAGAAAACAGTTCTCAACAGTTTCTATTTGACTCACTTTCCATTTACAGGAAAATCTCAACATCACATTTATGCTTTTTATTGCTTTGAAATAAACTACACGCATGTCAAAACGTGCACACACACACACACACACACACACACACACACTGGAGCAGAGGGTGGGATAGGGGGTAGCGTGTCATTTCTAAACTCACAACAGTTGATCAAAATGTAACTTCTTAAACTTTTTTGGGAATGAACGTCAATCAACACAAATCATCCGATGTGCCAAAGCTCCACACACACCCTCCGCATAGTCAGACGATTGATCAGGTCTAGATGAGAGTTTTGGGTGTTACTGCTGTCAGTGATGAGCATTACACAGCATGACACAATCCTTTACAAGCACGTATCATGACTATCACAATGTGTGGAGTTATATGAGCTAATACCGGCTAACAATTATAGGTTGTAAAAATGTTTCCGTCACATTTCCATTAAGTAACAAAAACGTTATTTGAAAACATTTTGTATTTGTATTAACATTTTTGAGTGGTTATTCAAACATTTTTTTTATTCTGTACTTTTTTTAAAATGTTCCACTAACTGCTTAATGTTTATGCTATATGGTGTGCAATCTTAAAGAAACGTTCTACTAACGTTACTGCAAACTTTTAAGGGAACTTTTAGAGAACATCAGCCTACGTTCCCTGTTAGCTGGGATGGTGTTTAGATCAATGCTTGATTGTTGGCGATGAGCAATACGCTTTAAAGCCTCCCGTAACATACTGAACACAATGAAAGGAAAGGCAGGAACATGTCCGGGCTGGATTCACAGGACATGCGGAGAGGGTTGACTTTGGCAAGCTATTACAGTAAACCAGACGTGTTTAACACATGGGGTTGGCCGGGGTTTGGCCAGAAAGCGTAGGCTGTTTAGCGTCTGCAGTACGGTGCACAAACTCAGCCGTGACTTTTTGGATATTATTCACGCATTTGTGTGCATGCATGTCTTAACATTAGATCTGAGATTAAGGCGTGTTCTCTATAAACTGAAGCGTGAGCTTTTTTGATCTTGGTAATAGGGTTTGGCACCTAAGCATTAATGAAATGCAGTAACCAGCAGCAGGGTTTGGCATTTCACCATTCATGCATTTAAATGCAGCCACCACAAGTATGTGCATGGCAAGAATGCATTGAGATAAAATGATTTGCATGTAGTTATGGTTGACACTAGTATTATTTAAAAAAATAAACAAGCTGTTTATAAATGCACACGCACACAGAATCCCAGCTAACAGGGAATGTTCTCGGAATGTTGACTGACATTGTTTCAAAGTTCTCTCAAATTTCTCAATAAAGTTCTTGCAGTATTATTAGTAGAATGTTTTTTTCACATGAAATATCATATATCACAAACATTATTCTTTTATTTTAAAATGGTTATTTTTAAAAAAAGTTATAGAATTAAAAAATGTTGAAATAACGTTTATACAAAAAAGCAATAAATTTAATATAATGCATGGACATTTTTAATACTTGTTACTTAATAGAAACATTAGGGAAACGTTTTTACAATGTTAAATTGTTAGCTGGGATAGAGAAATGGTTACGATTTGGTTATATAAAATTTACATAATACATGCATTTAGGGAACAATTTGGAAGATAAGAGAAAGATCTGGGGCAGATTGCATATTCTTAGGGCAAGAACTGGCTGGGTGACCATATGGGACACACCCTTGAGAAAGACAAATAAAGTATTACGCAATACCTGCATAACTCCTAAAATAATGCTTTGAAATACTCCGAAATTATATAGCATAGATATAGCGTATAACATACACGTGCATTTGACAAATCCCACACTCGTAAACCTTTTCTAACACAGTTTTAATTGAACACAAGCAGTTCAGTGTCACATTAATCTCAAAAAGACCGCGAGGCATCTGGCCGGACCACCTGTCAGTCACGAGGAGGGTGGATTCATCATCAGATTATCACCATATTTGGAAGTCACCCACATCTCAATGCTAACAGGGCATTTTGAAGACCAGAATCTCCTCAGAAACCAACTTTAATGTCACACCCAACACTCTAGATCTGATAAATGAGATCTTTCATCAAGTCCAGTCACACTGGCATCTTCAAAGAGGATTATGACGAGGAACATACAAAACATCTAACTGCATTATGAAAAAGTGCAAAACACGCGGTGCATCGACACAACAGCAAACACACAAATAAACAGGAAGTTGATTTATTTCAAGATTTAATAATACATGAGGAGGTGTGGATGTTGAATTTTCTATTCGTGCAGGATATGGTTTAATTTCAAAGCTTTACTGATGTCACGCATTAATTATTTACAGTTACATCATTCAATTCTGTGGGATATTAAAAACAGAATATTAAAATCTAGAGTTGTATGTTGCACTTTGTGAGTTGTGTGTGTTTTATACAGACACGCATGCTTGCCTGATGGACTGACAGTGGTATGTGCTTTGCATATGAGCACAAATGCCCTGAAGCTATAGGCCAAAGAGTGAGTTTTTAAAAAAAGAGAGTTTTTTACTATCTTTTATGTAGTAAATAAAAGTGGGTGGAGTAAAAAGCGTCACTGGCTTTAAATAAACAAAAGAATATCTGATGTTAATGAAAGTTTGTGCATGTCTTCTGATGCATTGAGATATTTAAAAAGTTACATTTTTTTAACACGATATTTTCCTGCAAAAAGCAACTTTTGCAATGGCATGATCAGGATTTGTAAACTGCTTAAGAAAAAAGCCTGCACTATAACCCAGCTAACAGCTAACGCCCTTAAAACGTTCTCTCAAAGTTATCAAAACAGTTCTTGCAGTAATGTTAGTAGAACATTTTTTAATGTTACATATGCAAAAGCAAAGCATCAAGTGATGATACATTAGAGATTCAGATTTCAGGCTTTTGTAGTGAGACTATTGTTTACAGAGAATACAGAGAGTATTGTTTAAATGTGTGTACCGGTCCAACAAATGAAACCAGTCGGGTTGGTAGTTCCTGAATTTGGAAAATGGACTAAAGCCCACCCCCAAGACACAACCCACGAAACTGCTAACAATCTTAGGCTGGGTTGCAGGAATGTTTTCTTAAAGTTTCCATTAAGTAACAAAAATGTTCTTTTGAAAGTTCTGGAAACGGTTCAAAAACGACCAATTTTTTTAAAACATTGTCTTTGACATTAAAGTTATTGCTTGTTTGTAAAAACGTTATTCAATTTACTTTTTAATTCTGTAACCTTTTAACATTTCCACTACCTAACGTTTTTATAACTTTGAGAGAACTTTCAGAGAATGTTAGCCAACATTTTCAGAACGTTCCCTGTTGGCTGATACGTGCCTTCAGTAAACCAGATCGGTCCAAAACTATCTGCACTAGCATATAAAGTAAATGAGGCCTTTCAATATAAAAGAAATTATCCGCACACACACACACACACACACACACTCATCTCTGTCTTGATCTGCAGATGAATAGGCGGATCCAGGAACGCCTTATTATAAAGCGTATTACAATCACACACACAAAACAACTGAC
The DNA here is from genome assembly GCA_036877625.1 of Ambastaia sidthimunki. NCBI lineage: Eukaryota > Metazoa > Chordata > Actinopteri > Cypriniformes > Botiidae > Ambastaia > Ambastaia sidthimunki. Next base: position 4,890 of record JAZGTK010006978.1, on the reverse strand, counting down.
CTGCCTTAAATGATCAATAATTAATCATTATTCAGAAGTGTGTTTAGCCTCTACTTTAGTTTTTTTTTCCTGTATTAGTGTTTTGTTTGATAGGATTAGTAATTGAGAAGTGAAGGTGTCTGTCTGCACATGCCTCTCCTACCTCATGACATGAGTATGTCTTCTTTTGGCTTAGGGAATGGGTGTTGGCCTAAAAACTGAGAACCTACTCTCACTCTCCCTCTCTCTCTCGCTCTCGCTCTCTCTCAATCTCTCTCTCTCTCTCTGTCTGTCTGCCTGTCTGTCTGCCAACTAGTAACGATTTTGTGAACCAACACAGAACCCCTTGAAACACAGAAAGGTGTATACTGTAAATATACTCATATAATGTAAATATACTGTAAATATACTCATATACTGTAAATAAACTGTAAATATACTCATATACTGTAAATATACTCATATACTGTAAATATACTGTAAATATACTCATATACTGTAAATATACTGTAAATATACTCATATACTGTAAGAAGTCACAGTTATACCGCTTTCATTATACCATATATTTTCCAGTCAGAATCTATAAACAATTTCCTTTCAACATGCCAGTAACCGTTATATCATCAAATTTGCTTTCAATGAACCTTCCCTCAGAATTTGGGCACTTTTGTCTTTATGAGCATTTATGACTTTTATACATAATTTCAACAGACTATGAAATTAAAAGCATCTGGAATGATTAAGCAACAAACTTTGACCAAAGACATTATATGACAAGGTTGAATTTTTCACAATATGTGAGTCTCTCTGTAAAAATGTAAGAAAAAGATTAAAAGGAGAGAAACAGGATTAAAAAGCATGATTGAGTATTTCTGTTTATTTTAATGTATTTGCGGCTTCAGGCATGTAACTATAAAAATAAAACATTTGCTTTAATGTGACAGATACAGAAAGTCTTTGCCAGTCGCTTACAGCTAATTTTCCCTTCACCGAGATATTATTACCACAGAAAACAATTACACACTTGTTCAACATGATATTGAGCAATTACTCTTTTTTTATTTAAACTGATCCCTTAGTTATTTTTATAATAAACAGCAAACAAGATAAACCTCAATATGCACAATAAATACTACAGAAATAAAAACATGACAAACATTTTCTGTCAGTTTAACTTCTATGACCTAAATCAGTTTATTAAAATACTATTTTATTTCATGCTAATCTTTCATAGTAAATTTCACAGAATCGTTTGTTATCGTTTATAATGTACATTTACATTTCTTGGGCATTGACCACAATCTCACAAACTTGTTGCAGTTTTGTCACAAGCCTCTTGGGAGTCTCAAACTCCGGTTGGGAAACTCTGGCATACACTGTTGGAAACTCACCAAACCAATGATTATGCAGTAATGAGATCAGGGAGGTGTGGTTAGGTGGGGGGCTTTTGTGCACCGGTGGAATGGTGGTCTTTGTGACGTTTATTTCTTCCCAGTCATTTTTTCCCCTTTAACATTTCCTATAGTCCATAGTTTCCTATAGTTTTTTTCCCCTCCTGGAATTGTTTTTCTCTTTTAGGTTGTCATGGATTCATTTAGGCGATAAGAATAGAAACACATTGACTAATAACCGCAAGATCGGGTCTGTTTACAGGGAAAAAGTATTGTTGATGTTTTTATTTTTTTATTTTTTGCGTTGCTTAGCGACCACTGAGTTTGTGACGTAGTCTTCCCGTACACTGTAACAGAGTGAGCTCTGATTCAGCCCCGTTCCTGCTTTAATGAATGTCATACGCTCCATTCATTCAGTGTCAAAACTGAAAGTTTTGCACTGAATCTGTTACAGCTGTAGCTCCACTGTGTCCCACTATATACACTCATTCTATACTCATATATACACTATATACATGTTTCTCATTCACTTTGGCACATATTTGATAGTGAGCCATGTGTTTACATCATTGTTGCCACGAGCGATTCACATACAGTAATAATACTACTGAGTCTAGTTACGTAACTCCAGAGAGTTGTTCAAGCTCCACCTTTTCTCTTAAAGGGGCCGGATTTATGCCCCCACTATTCAAAACCTAAAAAAGTAGAAAAATTAAGCTGTTGTTCACTTGCAGGGTTTTTTTGGAGGAGAATTTTCGATGGGAAAGTATTTAGAACCGTATTCCAAAGTCCGGATTTCCATGGCAACAAACAGTCACAATTGAAAGAAGTGACATGTTTTCCTGTGACAACACATGCCAACCCAAACCAAAGACTTTCACCATGGCAACCTGACAGCAGAACAAACTCTTGCTTTTCTTGTCGAATGCCTTTCAACCGTCTGCTGTTTGTTATCTGATTTACAGTGTTGCGCCTACATTTGTGTGTACACGTTTCTGAAGTGTTTATCTAAGGTACATGGGTGTCGAATGATATGTTAAAGGTTAAAACTTGCAGAGGAATACAATGACTTATTCAATCAACACACAAACACAAGAATTCCAAATATGGGTGCGCGTCATTTAACACAGACTTCATGTGTCAACTGTCAGATAAACTTTAAACCTTAAAATCTTTTCATTCTGTTAACTATATTATATTTCTTTCAATTACTTTGGGCGATGTCATCTTATAGCTGGTGTGATTTATTTTACAATAATTCCACTTTGAAATGGACGAGTGGATGTACAGTTATCAAATTTCATACCACAATAGTCTTTTATATAGGTTTGTTTGAGACTGTATCAATAAAAAAATAACACTGGCTCTTTTATGTATTCAATCACAATAGCTGTGGACTGTTTTTGTGGTAACATTGTTTTTTTCCATAGCAACTCACACCAAGTCCAACCAGATAAATGTCTTTTATAATCTTTTAGCAGACATGTGTGGGAGTGGGTCAAGCCATAATTTGTTCCTGTAGCTCAATGGTAGAGCATTGCGTGAGCATCTCAAAGGTTGTGGGCTCGATTCCCCAATCGTATTACTTGAGTGTACTGGAAATCGCTTTGGATAAATGTGTCGGCCAAATATATAAATGTAATTTCAACACAATTTAAATCTTAGTTTTTTTTCTCACCTCAAAATTTTACTTCTGCACAAATCCACAGATTTTTCATGCAGTTGAAAAGTGTCTTTAAATATTTCCAGTGTCTAAGCGTGTTTATGTGTGTGCATACAAGTTATGTATGATATGCCATTTTCTCAATCTGCTTGACATATTGACACACAGTCTTTACCTACAGACACAGGTTAGTGAATGTTTAATCCACAGGGGCATGAGGGTGTGGATTATGCCAAACTGAGGCATTATCTCGGTCTCTTTGTGAGTGTACTTCACTCACACATATTGTGGGTGGAGTGGATGTGTGACTAGTTTTGATGTTGCAGTTTGTAGTTTAAGACTTTTATAAATCTCTTTGCTGAATCATTTGCTGAATCATTTCATGTACAAAGATAAGATAATGCATATAACTGGGTTAAAATCTTGGACATCCCAGCTAACAAGTTTAGGTTTCCATATAACGTTTCCACTAAGTAACAAAAATGTTAAAAATGTTTCTAGGAACATTCAAAACATCCAATTTTTAGACACTGTATTAACATTATTGCTTGGTTATATAAAAGTTATTCAAACATTTATAATTCTGTAACATTCTTCAAGAATAACATTTTTGGTATATGATATATAACATTAAAGTTCTACTAATGTTACTGCAAGAACATTTTTTGATAACTTTCAGCCAGCGTTATGAGAACGTTCCCTGTTAGCTGGGAATTAGCATGTTTCTAATTCATTAATTTCTCATTTTCTGTACTTGATTATGAGATGATTAGAGAGCTGTTTGTCTTGTGTGCTTTCTCACCTTTCTTACAAATCCGTCTACTACAGATTTAACTTGTAGTTTTAGTGTGATTTAAATGTTTAGTGCGCTGTCCACCTGGAATTTATCATCTTTATGTTGAGAATATGTGTTTGGACAAGTGGACACTCCCTCCACACACATCTACACCCGCACAGGTTACCCACGCTTTCATGGGACACTGGAACTTATATTAGCAAACAGACACGGAACAAAGCCCACACTGTCTGAAAACAGAACACTGTTTATAGGAGAATAGTCACTAAAATCTCCATTAACATTCAGCATGAGGACTTTTACAACCAAGGAAACTGAGTAGCCCTAACACAAGTTTGTACACGCATGAAGAACTGGGTCAAACCTATACAGCCACAGGGGACTCTGTATAACTAGTAGTGCACAGAACAGAGGTATACGTGGAGTGTAACATTGTTGATTTAGAGAAGGAAATTCAATTGTTACGCCCTAAAAATAAAACACTTTTTTAATGCCCAAAAAAGATTTCAATGTGGCCAGATGAGGACAGTCTTACAGTCTCAGATTATGCAGGCAGTGTACTTTGTAAGTGCCCACACACCTTTTATGTACACACACATTTATGACAGCGGTCTTGTGTTGAAAACATAGACCTCATAAACACCAGCATGTTCAAAAAAATTTACCCTTTACATGCCAGCAGCTACATTCCTGTTTAACAAACTTTACATTAAAACTTTACAGTAACACTTTACAGTAAAGCTTTACAGTTCGATAAACTGCACCCAAAATGCTCTTTTCTAAGCATCTGTAAGTAATATTAAACAGACGATGAAAGTGATGAAAGAAGCTAATTGCATGCTTTTAATTATGGGATTTTATAGACATGTCCCGCCCAGCTTTTGGGTTTTGGAACTCCACATTGAAAATCTGGGACGGAATGTTTAATCTGAACCTGGAAATGCACAAAATGTTTTGGGCTTTAAATCATATAAATGCAATTTCTACAAAAAACTGGATGCGTTAAAAATTTCTAGAAAATAACATTTTAATGTTTTTCTAACTTTAGGGAAACCTAA
>JAZGTK010006977.1:0-18472 GCA_036877625.1 Ambastaia sidthimunki | reverse complement strand
AAAAAAAAAAAACAATGTTTACTTGCAGCTTTAGGATTCTGTCTAAATCTCTAAATGAAACGACAAAAGACAACCAAGTTAAAACTGCGTCTACTGTCGGTGCTGTAGTAAATGCAAAGCACCACAGGAAGAGTGGTGCTTCGTGATGGAGGGGCACATATTAAAATAAGTAAAATGTCAATACAAAGTGAGCTTCTGTTTGAACAGTCTGACAGGAACAGAGCATGTCTGGAGGTCAAGGATCAGATGGAGGTTTGGGTAGCAGGGTGGGTGGAGTTTAATGCTGTCCAAGACTTCATCCCACTTCAAATGGGCTCTGGCTTAAGCTTCTCAGCCAGAAAGTCACTAACAAACTGTTCTACCACCTCCGGTGTGATCTCCTCTACGTCTTTAACATATTTGGCCCGAGCCGACATGTCCAGGATGGTGAGAAGTGGCGCGGCCTCAGGTAGGTTGGTGTAGTCCCGTAATGAATCTGTCATGTCATCCTGTGAGAAGATTAACATATTAATACTTCAAACACATATTTTTATAATACAACTATATTAATACACATGAGGAACTTGTGGGTTCAGGTTGTGGGTTCGATCCCAGGGAAAACAAGTACTGATAAAAATGTATACCTTGAATTTACTGTAAGTGGCTTTGGATAAAAGCGTCTGCCAAATGAATAAATGTAAATGTACTAGTTAAGACTGCGTTTTCAATTGTTCAATTTTGTGCTAGATGCTTTCGGACTAGGGTTAGAATAAATAGCACAAAATAACAGTAATTCTTAATTTTCCTCACAGTAAACTTTGTGTATCCTGTGCAGTATATTATATAGCAACATGTCCATCGTATATTAAACTGTACACCAGATAGCTTGTGAACAGACAGAGCCCTTGAGAAGCAACAACCACAGGCAGTCAGAGCTGATTCCTTGAAACTGGAAAAAACTGGTTCAGCAGTAACTCTCATTAAACTCTAATGCACAGCATCACATCTGCATAGCAGCACAGAGGGGAGAATCTCTTTGTAGTCACTCCTGAGCGGAACTGATAACCCACTAAGCTGAGACCATCACCCCCACTGAGAGAAGTTCTCAGCTACATCACATCCAGGAGGATCAGGAGAAGTTACAAAACATCACATCAGCCCCCTTGTTCTTCTGAAAACTCTGGAAAACTTCGAAAAGATTAATCATAGTGTGTGTGTGTGTGTGTGTGTGTAAGAATGGTATTATTATTTTCAAATAGAGGGTTTCTAAATATGTGTGTGCAGAGTTGGAGTGATTGTCATGTCTTCAAGATGTGATTTGACCTTTAACCTTCAAATAGCTTGAATCTCTTCAGCTCTATTAAAACTGGAAGAGGAAACTCATCCAAACACAATAAACACACTTTATTGTTTTATGTTAACACACTTAACATATCCCATACCAATATATCATTATTTATTTAAGAAAAAGTATGTTCTTAGCTTGCATTTTGGCAATTTTTAGTTCATATTTCATATTTTAAGAAGTTTTCCAACCAATCGAAAATTTTTTATTAAGAATAGGCTTGTTTAATTTCTCTGTTACAAAATTATCTATGTATTATATTTCTCCTCATGCAATCCTTATGAATTCACTATTTTCTGTCTATTTTCTAACATTTGTATTTATAAGGAAGAGATAACAAAATACGGAATTTGTAGTTTTGACCACAAGAGGGCACTACGACAACAGCTTGAGTTTTGAAGAACTCTGTTAGTTCGATCCATCTATGACTGGCTTCCAAACGGAGCTATTCCAAGCAGTAAATGGATTAAACCACACAATCTGATCTTGGGTCTGTAAAAGAATTGCTTTGGTGTTTTGCTACCTAAAAAGGACAAGAATGCCAACAAAAAGTTTGTGACCTTGACTTCTGTCAAATGGAATAAAGGTGTTGTTGTAATAAGGCTAAAAACTGAGCTTTTCACTGGTGGCTATATAAAAAAACTGAACAGCATAGACAACATTATGGTCACAACCAAAATGTCTATATTAAAACAATTAACCTTTAAGGTTGACAACTTAACAATGGCATTTCTTTTTATTCTAATCAGCTTCCTGTTTTTTAAACTTGCATAACAGCCTTCCTTCCTCAAAAAAACTGCTGTCATGAACTATTTTAAAAGGTAACATTTTTAGAAAATAATGATTTAAAAATATCTGTTCCTAACACAAAGGTATCAATGGGTCTCAGGCAACTTAAAAAGTGCATGTCATATAGACAATTTTAATTTATATATTTTATTCTTGACAGCCCTGGTCAGACAGTCTGTTTCACCTTCCTTAAGAGCAGGACAAACATTAATAAAAGCTGCTGATTATGCTTTTCCTGTAACATGGAGCAGGAAAACTAGATATAACATCACACACTGTGTCAGTGGTGTCATTACCCATAATCACTTCCTACCAGATGCATTTCACTGACCAATCACAGACCACATTACCCTGTAACAGATTACCACAGGAAGCACTGAATCAAGGGAGACATACTACCATAAGAAAAACTTGTTTCTGGGATTTTCGCTAAGTTCTTGCTTATGTATAGATAAAATCAGCAAAAACCATCCTTCAAAAGGAACAAATACAGTAAAAAATGGAGATTGTCAGTGTAAACCTTCCAGGCTTTAAGATATGAAGAGATTACATCTCTTAGGCTGTCAGCCTTTTTATGGTAAACCATGCATTCATCTGCTGCTAACCTTGTGTAAACTGTTCCTCAACCCAGACACACACACACATTCACTGTTTCTATGCTTTGTGGGTACTTTCCATAGACAATGACTTTTATACTGTACAAACTGTATATTCTATCTCCTAACCCTCACCCTACCCCTAAACCTTACTTTCACAGAAACCCCTAAACTTTATATATATATATATATATATAAATATATAACTTATAAATATATAACTTTATATAACCTAAACTTAATATATAGATAAACATAGAGATCTATATCTCTATATGTAGATATACACATTATTATAATGTAAACTTTGCTACTACCTAGCAGTATTAAAGTCTCAAGTGCATTGTGGGTTTGTGTAGTGAAGAGGGTTCAGTCAGACATGCACATGTTCAGGGGAATGCCTGAAACTCTAACCATGAAATAGCAGTATGCCATTCTCAGGGTCTGCCATATTTGGGTGTGCCACATGCGCACACACAGACACACAGACACACAGACACACAGACACACAGACACACAGACACACAGACACACAGACACACAGACACACACACACACACACACACACACACTTAACAGTGGCAACAAAGTTGAAGTGAGAAGAAACAGAAGGAATTGCAAATGAAAGGCAGCTAATTAAATATTAATCATGCTATGATTTTCACAAAGATCCAGAGTGTTATGAAAATTTTGGCTTTACTTCCTTATGACATGCAGATTTGAAAAATAGACAAATGATCTGGAAGATAAAAATGAAAAGAGAGAAAGAGTGAGATAGAGTGAGAAGAGGGAACAGCTGTTTTGGCACCTAATGGGTTTGAGGTCTGTTCTACATGTGCTTGCCATTCATCTGTGGCTCCTCTTTATGTACAGCATGTACATGTTCATGATTGCAGTGCTGCCTCCCAAAGGATTGTTTTACATAAATATACAGAACCAGACGACACATCACACTTGTGTGGAAAAGCAAGCTAACACAAGACTGTTGTGGCAAGAATAAAAGAGTTTCACAGTTCCAAACCTCACTTGCTTAATCAGGCTTAAAAGTTTTAATGCACTCATAAACGGATAGTCGTACCTCGCCAGCCACAAAAAACAGCAAAGGCGTCTCTTCATCCTTGGCCTTGTATTTGGCCATGATCTTCTCTGCGATTGGCTGGATGAGCTCTTTGGCTGGCTCAAGCTCGCCCTCTTCCTCAGCGTCTGAAAGAGGGCAAGAAGATTCGGATAAGTGTGTGGGAATCACAGGGAATTTGTTTATTCTGATTCATATTCTGGATTAGATTCCAATTCTTTAAAACAATTCCGGTTCCACTAATTCTTTTACTACAGTGTGAATACAGTGATGTTTTGAACGTGACAGCCTCACCCACAAACAGCACCAAACAGGGCCCTTCGTGCAGCTGCACGGCGTTGGATTCGCTGAGCTCCAGTACAGGTCGCGGGTGCCACGGAAAGAGCTGACACTCGGGGTCGTTGAGAATCTCCACCCGCCCCTGTCGTGTGATCACGTGACCCTCTGCATCCAGCAGGATCAATGTGGGGATACCTGGTGGAGAAAGAAAGTAAGAGTCTTTGCACATTGCTTTTAAATGTGTTGCAATGATACAATGCAATAAACAAAAGAACAAACAAACAATAAAATGTTCTGGATGGTCTCCCGATGGATCCCTTGATTACTTTACACTGGGTAGTCCTGCCCACACTGTAATCTTATGGTCCAAAATCACACTTCACATAGCTAAAAAAAAACACTAAATATTAATTTTGATTGGCTGGGATTTTGGCATATGTAATAATTTTGCGTTTGGTATTAGATACTAATACTTTAGTAACAGACATTGACACTGTAAAGTTTTGTTTTTTTCTGATAAACATACTAGAATTCAAACCAACAGTCTGGTACATCATCAAAGAGCATTCACATTACCTTTAAGTATTTTCATTGACATACCTTTTCATATTTTATAGCTAACGTGTGTGTGTGTGTGTGTGTGTGTGTTAAACAGTGCTATTCATCCATAAAAAGGTCGTACACACTCCAACCACCACATCTGTAGTTCAACCTTTCAACACACACAGACGGGCTGTGGTCACACTGATCCCTCTGTATGATTATACACTCTCAACCCCTCTTCAGAGATAGAAATCTGCCTGCTGTATTAGTGGCCTTATCAGACACACACACTGACTTCAGGCTGAAGGGGAGGGAGTTAGTATCAACTCATCCAATTCCACACATTCCAGTCAGGATAGGCCAACAGCCAGTTCTTTCCCTCTCAATGCATCCACTACTCCCCACAGGGAGGAGAAATCAGGAGAACATAGGAGGAGGTGAGATACATCATCTGTTTTATCTTCCTTTGCTAAATGTTACTTACATAGGTGGACTAATATTTCGAGTCTGTTTATTTACAGTATTTAGAAACAGACATTTTCTTGAGGAGAGAAAGAGACAGAGTGAGAGTGAGAAAGAGAGAGAGAGGAAGGTGAAGAACAGTAACAGAAAAGTAAACTTGATTAGCCGCCCACATTCCTGAGGTCCAGCAGCTCGGTTTGCAGTTCCTGGCGGGTTCAGTCATACCCAGCGATGGCCAAAGTGACATCCAACCACACACACTTACATCAAACAACATATCTCCAGAGACACTTCCACCTGAGCCAAAACAGTCCACAGACGTACCCTGGATGCCGTAGAGTCTGTTGAGTCGTGACCTCCTGGCCTCATCTGTGTACGGAACCGCCAACCACGGCATCTCACTGAAATACTGTGTAAACGACTCTTCCGACCTAAAGGACACAACATAACATGTAAGCACAGGAAATGTATATAGAAAAGCTGCGCAGAGAGAATTCACCAGAAAATAAACATGCCAATGATGTCATTTATTTGCACACGCTGTCTGCGTTGCTCCATTTTCCAACCCACTAAAGAACTGATGCAAATTCTTAGGTAATAGAACCACAATTGTGTCGCTAAAATGCCTGTGTGTACTCAAGTACACTGTACATCTGGATACTCGATTATAATGCTCCTCTCCATCATTTGAGCATCATTTAATGACTGCAGCAGGTCACATCAATTTTTAATACAATTTTATAATCGACTATATCCTGTGAGCAGTAATAGCATCACGTTAATTGCACCTGGTAATCACGCTCACTTCTGTAAGGCACAATCTATAATTACTCTAATTTGCATAGAACAGAGGCATTTTTTGTGCTAAAATGAATTTTCTTTATTCACTAAATTTAAGTATTTCGAGTGTAGTTCTAGTTCACTAGCTTAAGTGAACTGCATTGTAGGTGCTTTGGGAATAAGACACAGTTTTTGCGCTGACACACTGAATTTGTCAAAGTGTACATGTTTAAAAGCGCCCCCCATGTTTAAAATAATATAATTGTGAATAATGCAATTTAACGTGTCTTACCTATCAGCACTGACAAACACAATCTCAAATTTGTGTCCCGATTCTTTCACTTTCCGGTACGACTCCACCAGCACTCGGGTTAGACTGCGACACGGTGGACACTGCAGGAACACACAAACACACACACACATCAGTTCTGACGTGGTCTCCTAAAGGGTTTCTGATAATAAACAGCAGCACTTAGTCTAGCGAGAACCCAGAGCACTTTATATTATTCTCCTCGCAGTTCAGCACTCCATGAGGAAAAAAATAAATAAATACAACAAATGTAACTAGGGGCTAGAAGAGCTTTTAAACATACTCAACCTCTCGTTTATGGCTTGGAGGCATATGTGGCTTGGAGGAACTAAACAAAGTCTAGATGCTTCATTTTAAGAGACTCAAGTCTCGTGTAATCATCTGCTGGCATAAAGTTGGTCCGATTTACAGCTCATTCATGTAACTCCATATAAGAACAATAATTTGTACATAAAATTAACATGGTGGGGCACAGAATCAGTCAAAACCAGCATCTAGGCACATGAATTCATTAGCCATCCGTTCAAAATCTGGCAATTTCTGGTAATCTTACAGAAACGTGACGAATATTCACCTTTTATCAACAATTATATAAATTATATATGTATGTATTATACTATTAAAATAAAAACGTTTTTAGTTCTATGTTTCTGTAAAAAGAAAATGACAATTTCTCAGTGTACAGTCACAAATAAAGCTACAGTGCTACAAACTAACCCTGAGGTTATCTGAGGTCATTTTAAATAGGGGAAAAAGCAGATTGACAAAATAAAAATAACACTTTACCATACTTGCACTCTTAGCCTTCTAATGGTAACTTAATACAGGTTCGCTTTACACTGGTTAGCAGTTGGGAATATGGTTCTGGAATAATAAACTGAAATATATAGCCTGGTTTGTGGCTCATCTTTACAATTTGTCTGGGTTTGGAAAAGGAGGAGACTGGAAAAACAGGATCCCGCCAGACTATAGCGTGGCTCCATGGGCTGGCACAGGCTATGCCCTGTGACATGAATAGACAGTATGAAAACGATTGTGAATGCTGCTAGTCAAGAAACCATTCAAGTAAATGTGTGTGTCATTTGCTGGCCTGAGCATACAGGACGAAGAAATTACTTTTATAGTGGGAAATAACAGGGTGTCTGTGGAAAAGGTTTAATATGGTGGGAAACTCAAAAGCAACAGTGGTGTCCACAGTAACACAATTCCTCATTATTGGATTGCTATCAGCCTGATCTACTGTTGGTCTAGCCTGGTGTAACATGGCAATTGGGGTGTCCATACACACACACACACACACACACTTAACCTTAAATAGGGACATTTACAACCCCAGGGGACAAGACTGTAACCCATGCCCTTTTCCTAAATGCACAGTTGTACAATTAAACTAGACTTTTGTAGACTATGTTGCTGAAGAACGGCTAGGTCAAAAACACACATTCATCAAACTTACCCAGTGTGCAGAGAAATAAACCCCCACATAGGATCCCTCCAGGGCACTGCTGTCGGTTGTCTGATGGTTGATCCTGAGCAAGGGCCCGGCCACCACTTCTGCAAAGGGCTTCGGTCCCCAGGGGAATTCCAGGCCTGCAGGACAAGAGCAGTAAAGAAGCATGACTTTGATTACGGTCACACAATCCTGCATTTACTGCCAGCACAGCTAGAACTATTAAACACATGCATATGTCATTCATATATTTATAATCCGCTTGCGCTTTTACTCTGTATGCCAAAAGCACATGGAAAACAAACTGTACAACAGTCACAATTGAAGCAGATGCAAATTCTGGTCATAAAGTGAGCCAAACTTTCCATATCCCATAATGCACCAGATTCATGTTTGTTCTATTCATTTGGTTCAAATGGAACGAATGAGGAGTCATAAATATGTTTATAAGATTTAGCAAGACCCTTTTCAAACAACTGCTATGCCATAACAGAAATTGGCCTAAAAGAGAACAACTGACTGTTGTTTATTGTGTATCTTCCTTGTGCCATTACGAAATATTGGCGCATTCGTCCTCCATTTCTGATTTGGGGCAACAATACTACAGTTAATTTATATAACTAGGAGCCGCTAACTGGTTTTTATGATGCATTCTGGAAATTTCTAAAGAGCAATTGTTTCAGTGCACTTCACCACGGGACAATGAGATTGAGACACACCCCGTGTTTCAAGTCCAATGCTAAAGGATCACAAGAGGATGTAGAGAAGTCTTTATGTGAGGCTGTTTTTTGTTAAAGGGTTCATTAGCCAAAGCGGACACAAAGCACTGAGTTATTGCTACCGTTGCTGTGGTTTTGTAACTCCCACACATTCAGCCAGGAGCATTTTGTTAGACAGGGGCCCCTACACAAGTGCTTCAAACCCAACTGTCTTCTAAACCTGCTCCTGTACTAACTATTGTTTACATGTTCACAAACATGCACAAACCCACACACACGCTGCATATTCCTGTTCACACATGCTTTTCAACACAAACCCTTGGCCAAGTCCTTATGTCACCATGTCAAGTCATCAATCCTGTATGACAAGGCTTTCGAAAACTAATTGTGCTTCATAAACCACCACATTAATTTTTCCACAGTTACCGCTGGTTACAGATAGAGCTGGGGGCTCAATAGGGTGGGGAGGGAAATCCGTCATGCTAATCACATGACAAATTTTCCACCAATAACATTTTTGATATCCGCATATCTTTCCGGATGAATACAAACAAGCCTTTCTTTTGGCTGCAGAGAATAACGCTTGGTGCCAATTTAAGAGCAGGGTGTAAAAATACTGAGAAAGGAGCTGCAGATAACATCACTCAAGGGACTGAGGGCTATCAAATGCAAAGAGGTCTTCAATCACAGTACTGTTACTGTACAGACAGGTGAGCAGCAGTGAGGGACAGCCATGTAAGGCGGTGCCAAACCAAGCGTGAAATGCGAGTGCCTGAGCATGTAAGAGTTGATTCAAGTTAACCCCTGTTGAGAGCCAATGGGTGGGCTTTTAATAACCTGTGCCTGCTCCAAAACTCTTGCCTTTAGAGAGAATCAAGAATAACTAAATCCACAGCATGTTTCTACATGGTTCTCAATGCTTCTCCAAACAGAATGGATTAAAACTTATTTTGGGAAACATTAAAAACTTGTACTCACCTTTAGGATCATCTCGCACCACCAGCAGACCGTTCCGACAGACCACCTTCCCAGTGGCTGCATCGATGAACACCAGAGAGGGAATACTGGTCACCTTGTACTTGTTCCATAGTTTCATCTGCAAACAGAAACAGAAATGTCATTGACCAAGACTGAAAAATCAAAGACATTAAATCACCTGTGAATGGGAAGTGACTTAAAAAATAACAGTGATTACAGAATACAGTGAGTGAGTTGGGGGGGGGGGGTTCTGTCCCTCCACTCACATAGTCTGAAGATTATTATCTAAACTCAATTCACCTCAGCTCACTCATCTTTTTTTAAACAATCGACTTTTTATCCATTAGGGATACAGTCATTAGTTTCCCATCATTACAAAGTCCATGTGAGGTTTTAAAATAGAATACAAAACAAGCAGGCGAGTTTAAACTGCTTTCTCTCTCTCTGAAGTATAAAGAGACTGGGAAATGTGGCGAATTGAATTAAGTGCTAGCCGCGTCTGAGGCGAGACGATTTAGAATGAGCTGAGGGCCAGAATCAAACAGCTACAGGGCAGATTCAACTTTAAAGAGACATCTGAACATCTGAGGAAATTCACGAGAAGCGCCGCCGTTTGAGAGACGGCTGAAAAGCCAGCGATTAAACCACGCGCTCGACAAAGACGTTCACTTGTGTGTAGTCTCGCATTCATCCTCACCGGTGAGGATGAACCTGGTAAATTATTCAGGATGTGGACGTGTGAAGGTGTAACGGATGAAAGACGCCTCTGAAAGTAAACTACAGTAACTGCGGCTGACTGATGTGAAACATGTACCGCATGAAACCGTTTTATATGGAAAGTGGCTAAAGTCTGCATTAAAAGTGGCTAAATGTCACCAGATGACGTCAGGTGCTAATTTGCATATTCATGATGTCACCTCCACCACCTTTTTCGTCTATTTTACCACAAAATTTACATAAGACTTAGAGGGCACGATTTAACATTTTATTGATTTTTTGTTTATAATGCTAAATTAATGTTAAAATTGACAGTCCTAAGAACAACTTTTACCACAAAATACACATAGAAGTTAAAAGCTCAACATCAAGGAATATAGTGGAGATTCAGTTAAAAATGACCCCCTTTCAGCAGTCATTGATGCATAACTGATGAAATTATTTCCCTTCGGGGAAAACTTGGATGTGAAGGGCCAGTCAAAAAGTGTTACTCTGTTTCTTTTGGGTTGAAAGATTGTGTCCAAAGACCAGCTCCAACACAAACTTGCGGCTCTGCCATTGTCAACAACCATATTAGTCACTTGCTCAACTGCCTGTCTGCGTTTAAACAGTCTTTGTAACCCACCTTAAACATTAGTGGACCCTGCTGCAAATCAGTCAGGTGAAAGGCCACAAACTGAGACCATCTCAAGTAACATCATTCCTGTTTGCCGTACGCACACCTGTGAACCTGACACAGCTGTGTGTTTGGGCTCGGACCGTCGATATTGAGTTGTGAGAGGCCAGGTGGAAACAAAGGCTAGCCCACAGGCTGAAAGACAGCTGTATGAGTGAGTGGAAGAGGGAGACAGGTAATATGAAATGAAAGACGGGTCCATGATCAACTGTGTCAACGGCTTCCCATCAGTTTTAGTGAGATTAAAAACACTCTCTGTCTGAAAGTGATGAAAACAGGCAAGTACAGGACATGCACAGTGATGAATGTTGACATGTTTTAAAGGTCAAAGAATTCTCTGATGAAATCAACAGATGAGAGTTTTTAGGTATTAGAAAAATAAACTGTAGTTCTCTATGATAACTAGTGCAGGTCTCTATGATAACAGAAATTTCATACTGTATGATTACACTAAAAGAACCCTATACAGTAAAAGAAAAGTTCTACATCATGACGTTATAATGTAGGCCTATGGTATAGAGGAGGTCTACATGACCACACAAAATTATCCATTTGCTCCATTTGGTTAATGTAAACTTAACTATCTGTTTGCACCTGCATATGCTTAAAGGCCTCAAAAGCACCTACACAAAGCTGAAACAAGTCAAAGACTGAAAACCCAAGCTCATTAATTCAGCTCACTTCCATTCAGTGATTCAAAGCATTACATCTGTAGACAGTATTTAACTCGCTGAGTGGTGGATCGCTCACAACCGAGATCATCATGCCAGAAAGAATCACAATTCAACTGATTAGCATAATCCTGGAGGTGACGATGTCTGGTAATCACAGCAGCTACATCACCTGCATTCATCAATCACCATAACCGAAAATAATGACGATTTACGGCAAATCCAGTTTCCCTGCATTTCAATTTTCCATAGCAATGATGCAGAAAGAAAACTATTTGACTGTTCTTACAACACTGCGGTGACTGGTTGTAAGAGAAAAACTTTCTTTTTAAAAAATGGGCTAGGCTATGTTCAAAGTTTTCTTTGAAAAGCCTTATTAATTTTTTATGTATATGTAATGGCAACATTTATAGACTCTCTGGAGAGCTGCATACTCATTTACAGAGCTGAGCTGTTTTTGAATAATACACTGTGTGGACCATGAAATACAGTTTGTTTTCATACTAGTAACAGCATTGGCCTCAGAAATGTGTTACTGACAATAACAACAAACATAAGTGACAGCACTCATTAATAACTGTTATCAATGGCCGTTCACATTGTTGTTCTGCTTTACTAAAAGCTAGGCCCTAGTGTGCCAATATTCGCTGCTGTGACCCTTTTAACAACCACAGTGCACATTAACCATACATTACTTTCACTCAAACATGCACACATACACTCACAGAAGCCTGAGTGAAGTTTTATTCTACCACAAATGAATCAAACATGCTTGTGGGCATAGTAATGAAAAACAATATGATAATAGCTACGGTAAAGGGAGAGAGAGAACAAGTGAAGGGAAAGAGAGTTTGGAAGTTCATGCTAACGCCAGCTGTGAGAACGATAACTTTACGGTCTTTAGTGCAAAATTTTACTTGAATGCTGGTTAAAAGCAGGAAATTTTAGGAGTGTAAAAAGCAAGGTTTTAAACTGTTTACAGATCCAACTGTGTGAAGTATGTACACAACATGACTGATGTTTCTGCTCAATACAAAGACTTTCTAGATAAATCACACGCATATTGTGTAATTTACCCAAAATACACAGAAGACAAAAAAAATTATACTTTGCAACWAAATATTTTTTTAGGAGTGTTAAGATATTTTGCATGGCAACATTTTAGCACACTCTCCACACAACATAGATAAAATCTTATACTTTTAAAATATACTATAAAATATAAAAAAAGCACAAAAAATTATTTTGGGGTACAATAAGGCCTACGATCATCTATTCAATTTATCATGATCAGAAAAGTATTTTCACAACTAGCGTCAAAATGAACTTCAAGGAATTCTTCAGGAACTTCAGAAAACCAACGAGGACCTCAAACGTCCTTAAACCAACTCTAATGATTTTTATATTAACGTTTTAAAGATTTTCCTGTGCCTGTAACTCTTCTCCTTCCCCTCAAGCTCACACAGCAAGCAACGCCTGCCTGCCAGCGGATTTAATAGCACTGCATGTGAATCTTCCCTGAGCCTGAGGAGTCCTGCAGAGATCGTTCAAGTGGAAAACCTCATCATCATTGACCTTCTGTTGTTCTATCTCTGACTCCATGCAGATCCACTTTCAAAAAAGGGGGAGAACCAAAAGCATGTGCCAAGAGGCAACGCCACATACCAGCTTCAGACAACACCAGCTATACAACATAAGCAACAAAGGAACGCATGTACAGTGCTCATACACCCTTGACAGAAAAGCAGCACTCCTAAACTTCAAAAGAAAATGAAAACATTAGCATGGACCGTTCTGGCAAACACTTAAAAGGAAGCACTGGAACACTACAGCTTCAAACAATAAAGTTGGCATCGCACCTCATCCCGAGTGCTTCTACAGAAGTGCACGGATACTGTGACTCAGCCGACACCATATTGGTTTCACGGAAATCAGAGTGAGGCCAGAGGGTTTTTGAGTTTCTGGCAGGATTGCTTTGGACAAACAGACTCCCCATCCTTTAATCTTCTTATTTATAATCTGCATCAAAATCAAGATATCACTTCTCAGATCCCTGGAGACAAGGCAGTCGTTAACCAGTGAAAATGAACCTTCAGTTACTACGCAATTCATACTGGTTACGATTTACTGCTGTCATGCACTCAGGAAACCTGGTATTTCATTATATTACATAGGTCTGTAATGTGGAACTTATGCTGCTCTGCTTTTATTAATAAGGACAGTTTAAATTTGATTTTCACCTTCTAAGTGGAGACATGCGTCTTAGCTGAACCAAAACTCAAAAGTTAAAGCTCATCACCCTAAATAGTCTAACTTTATTTCTTTATGTCTATGACAAATATCATTATCACCTCATAATTCAAGTTCATTCTATCATGATAAAAATAAAATGAAAGACACGTTAAGCCCATATAAGTACGTAGCACAAATCACGGGTAGAATAAATTATTTAAAATTATTTTATAATTCAACTACTTTCATGGATACTTTTCAGTGTTGAATAACACCTCACTCAGCTTCATGGACTTCACAGAGCTTGTCCCATTGCATTCTGGGAGTGCCTGTTATTGGATAGATACATGCAATGCTGCCTTAGACGTTTGTCCCTACAATGGTTTGAAATGCTCAGTTTTTGGAGCAGTTTTAAATGTGTCTGTAGGCCTACCAGAGACATTCTCTTCTGATAAAGGGAGCAAGATTTCATTGGTTTTTATTATAGATTAGGTCTGCAGGCATATGGATGTCTGGAGGAACAGATTTAGAGAACAGACTGGTGCACTGAGACGGGGACCCATTCAATCCCATCTGCTTTAGGGAGAATAGAAAGCAAGCTCTGAGGACGGAGATACATATTCCCTCTAGCCTCAAACTTAACATGTTGCATTTCAATTAACAAAAAGGTTTCGGTCTCATGGCAGAAGACATGTAAAATACTAGTCTGGAAATATTTCCCATTCATACTTCATGCAACGAGAGAACACAGTGTCGTGTCGTTCCTGCTTCCTCTCTGATGAGCATAACAGGCCTCTTTTACTGCATCACAGAGCCACGTCGCCTTTACGACCTCCATCATGAGGGACAACCAAAATTCTACGAGAAAGATTTCTAGCACATGGTCAAGTTATATCTGACCCCTGCCTCATAAACCCAGCGTGATATTGCTGCATCATATTTACGGGCTAAAATATTCATTGGCTCGGCCTTTAACGGGTGGAGGCATTGTGCACACCGGAACGCAGGCTAAATTGCTTTTGGATGGAAGGGTTTTGTTGCCATGGAAACTGCCCAGTCAGGACATGTCATAGAGTGGCTGACACACTGTGGGATTTTGGATAATAAATCAGTGATAAATTAATGCTTTAGTGAGGAAAACAGGTGCTGAAGTGTCACGAGGGAGTTGAGAAAAGGAGAACGAAAAACAGAGACAGACATGTTCACTCAAACGTAACGGAAAAAGTGTCACAGATGGAGATGGAGAGAAAAGAGGGCAGGGTGTTCCTCCAGCATTAGCCGCAGCCATACAAAAGCCATTTTCTGAAAAGCAAGCTTAATCCTGACTCGAGTTCTCAATGGCAGGGGTCTTTAGTGCAAAATTTTACTTAGCGCAGAATTCTGGCTAAAAGCAGGGAATTGTAGGAGTGTAAAAAGCAAGGCTTTAAAGCAACACGCTGCATTGTCTCTGACAAATCCCGTTTGCTACTGGGCCTCTGACCTCTAAGGCACAGGGGTAGAAGTCACTGCGGCAGGGGGGTGCTTTTTGTCCACTGTCACTTTACTAGAACAGAAAACATTACATACACTTAAATTTCAGGTGTTTGCTGCAGGGTAGCTTTTTATGGAAACAGACACTGTGCTTTGGCTAACATATGCCAGGAACCTATACATAACCATGTGGCAATAACCTCTGCCCTCTGATTGACAATAATGAAAGCATTGTTCAGGTCAAATTTTCACATGTTTTTCTTCCTCTCATTTTACTAACAAAACCTATAACTTTTAATTGTGGCATCTCTCTACAAATTAGGCCAGACTGTCTTCATACCAATTGCAAACTTGAAATACACATGAATTGTACTCCAGTAAAACTTGGGTGCAGATCCTGGTGTGAACTCTTTTGAAAAACACTTTTACACCTACTAATCAAACCTAATTCTGTTATTAAATAGATTCTGCCTCAAAGCTTTAGTGTTTATATTTAGCCCCCAAATTGTCCACATTTGATCTGTTCACACTGCAGGATTAAATATCTGTTGCCCCTTTCTTTTGGAAAATGGACCCCTGCTTCAGTGCTAGACTTGTAATTAGCTGATCAAATATTTCCAGACCTGCAGGTGTGATTGAACTTAGTACAAGCCCTTCTACTCACCTCTCATCACTCTGAGATCTAACAATTCCTGGCTGCCTAAACTGGCACAACACCAACCAGACCAGGCCCAGCTACTGGGCATGCAGTCCATTTTGCACTGACACTGTGTTTTCACAATGGCCCCACTCATGAGCAGGAGAGGCTGACTGAGAGCATGTTTTTCATAGCTCCTTGTTCCTGCCAACACTAATTCACATCACACCCTGCAGGAAAGGTAATGCAATACTGTATGCTGAGGTGGGTGGCAAAGACCTCGCAGAAATGAGAGCTTAAGCCTCCTACATATTTATCCTTTCCCAATACCAAGGCATCCTAAAAGCCTGCCCACAGATGCCAAGCACAGATAAAACCATTCAGCCAATCAGAGGTGAACTGCAGCTGGATGCTGCAGACAGGTTCATGTTTTTATGAGGGGGTGGGAACACTAGTTCCCTTCACATTGTTTGTTCCCCTCTCTTTTCACCTCAACCTGACCTTTTATTGAACACCCACTCATTCACTTCAGGAGGAAGGAAAGAGAATGGGAAATAAAAGGAGGGAGGGTGCAACGTTGCACTAAAACATTTCTCTACACGTACCCAAACGATTTCTCATCAGTGGCACGCAACGCTCTCATTCAGTAAAAATCTCTCCAATATCCAGTTTCTGTCTCTAAAAGAAGAAGCAGAACTGCTGAAGAACATCTCGCTCAGTGAAATCAGACCACCTGATGGGCGTAATGTAATCTTGACCACAAGAGCCACTGACTGATTTGAGGTATTGGGGCTGATCCGAGAATAAATCACTGCGGTGTAGATGGCATGCTGGCCTTACGTCTTGAACGAGAAAGATAAACATTAGAGTTCCCACATTAAGATACTTCCAGAACGATAAATTATTTCCATAAATAATGACATAGAAGCAGTTGGGTATGACAGTATCTCCACATAGTAACACACAATCCTTGAGTAAAACCAAACACTCATCCATCTAAATGAGACGGTTTTATTTTTAGGTTCCTCCTTAAACCCACCAAAGCTGAACATCTTCAACATATGGACCATCTCAGAATCCCCAGGGCATTGTAAATCTCAAGAGTTGTTCGGTGGGCTGCACAGCTTCATAAAGTAACTATAGAACCCTGACAACAGGAGAACCTTTGGCTCCAAGTGCTGCTTAATTGGAAACAACAGGCACATTATACATCAAGGCTGGAATAAAGTTATAGGTGGAGAACTTTAAAGAATTTTGCACTTCATATTTCAGACATCAAAAACTACACTTTTATGATGAGGAATGATGATTTGTTAAAGATTTATATGAGAGCAGAGTTTATAGCGTTTGGTTAATGTGTGACTGTAGACATCAGAGCCAAGCGGGAACATTAGATTTCATTGTGACATTTATATCTGTATATATTTTTTATTTATATATGTCCATTAACTAATTTCCTCTTCTCCTATTTCGGCTAATAAATAACACATGTGTTTTCTACGGCTGTGGGATAGCACTGCTGATTCTGGAACTGATGTACATGTGGCCAGACATCATCCCATTTGATACACACACAAACACACGGAGGTCCTTCAAATCACTGATCCCAGAGCAGCTTGACCAGCGTAAAATGCTGTTAAATCAGATAAGCGAGGAATGGACACTCGCAGAGCCGATTATACTGACAACTTTCATGGGATTGCTGGCTTAGGGCCCTACACATTTCCAAATCATTAAAACCCTCACAACCTCTTAACCTACTTCTGGCTTTCCTTGAGATGAGCCACATACAAATGCTTGCACTGGGTAAGCAATACTAAACTTTCCTTTGATGCCCTTTTCACCAAAATGGTGCCGGTTCTCATGTTGGAGCTTGTGCTGCAAGTAGGCAGAAAATATACCAATAAAGTTCTTTGATTCACACATACTTTAGGATATTTGTGTCTAACGTGACATACATAGGAACAGAATGTCAATTAAATGAGCGCTTAACTGGCGGGTGATAAGGGACATAAAAATTTACAAGAGTCAGATGCGGGGTCTACAAAGGGGGGTTGCAAGCCTGTGAATGTGTGTGTTGTAAGAAGGATGCAGACAGCTGAGCTTCAGATTTTAGGGTCACTTGAGGCAGCTGTTAACTGCTTAGCTCTGGTCCATTGTGGTCATCAATGGTGGAGGGGGGGTGGGGTTCAAAGGTCATGGCTTATAGCATGGAAGCAAGGACAATTTGGCCTTGAAACATACACAACAGTAAACTCTACACAACCCCTGCACCCCAATGACCCAGTAGCCCCCTGTGATTCTGAAACAAACATGGAGCAGTCTTTAAATAAACAGCAGCCTTCAAAGATCTCCCACCCTGTATAGCCAAGGGTTCGAATGTCTCACACAGCCGTAAGGAGATCCAACAGTAAAACATTTAGTCTTGTTACGGAAACACGAGCAGCACTGAAGTATGCTTGACAGTAAGCAGATCAAAAGCAGTGTGGCATGATGAAGATGAGCTCCCAGCCTTCAGCATGGCACAGCTGACCTCTCATCACCTACAGCCAGAGTCAAAGATCAATAACCTCAGGATTCCCAGTGTGTCTCTCTCCGCTGTAACGTCTTCAGTCTGGAACTCATTGACCTGACAGCCGAGAGGGATTAATACTATTTAAGGGGATAATTCATGCAAAAATGAAAATTGTATCATTATTTACATTACGTTATTCCAAATGTGTAAAACTTTCTTTTGTGGGTAACAAAAACAATTCTAAAAAAA